>JANFAE010000348.1:0-116458 GCA_024613145.1 Pisolithus marmoratus | reverse complement strand
GGGGGGGTGGGCCATCCCCCAGCCAGGTCAGCCAACCCCACTTTCAGGGGGGGTGGGCCATCCCCCAGCCAGGTAGGTCAACCCCACTTTCAGGGGGGGCGAGCCATCCTCCAGTGAGGTAGGCTGACCACACTTTCAGGGGGGTGGGCCATCCTCCAGTGAGGTAGGCTGACCCCACATTCAGGGGGGGTGGGCCATCCTCCAGTGAGGTAGGCCAACCCCACTTCTGGGGGGTGGGCCATCCCCCAGTCAGGTAGGCCAACCCCACTTCTGGGGGGGTGGGCCATCCTCCAGCCAGGTCAGCCGACCCCACTTTCAGGGGGGGTGGTGGTAGGCTGACCCCACTTTCAGGGGGGGTGGGCCATCCCCCAGCCAGGTAGGCTGACCCCACTTCCAGGGGGGTGAGCCATCCTCCAGCCATGTAGGCCGACCCCACTTCCAGGGGGGGTGAGCCATCCTCCAGCCAGGTAGGCCCACCCCACTTCCAGGGGGGGTGAGCCATCCTCCAGCCAGGTAGGCCCACCCCACTTCCAGGGGGGGTGAGCCATCCTCCAGCCAGGTAGGCCCACCCCACTTCCAGGGGGGGTGGGCCATCCCCCAGCAAGGTAGGCCCACCCCACTTCCAGGGGGGTGGGCCATCCCCCAGTCAGGTAGGCCGACCCCACTTTCAGGGGGGGTGAGCCATCCCCCAGCCAGGCTGGCTGACCCCACTTTCAGGGGGGTGGGCCATTCCCTACCCAGGTTGGCTGACCCCACTTCTGGGGGGGTGGGCCATCCCCCAGTCAGGTAGGCTGACCCCACTTCTAGGGGGTGGGCCATCCCCCAGCCAGGTAGGCCAACCACACTTTCAGGGGGGTGGGCCACCCACCAGACAGGTTGGCTGACCCCACTTCTGGGGGGGGTGGGCCATCCCCCAGTCAGGTAGGCTGACCCCACTTTCAGGGGGGGTGAGCCATCCCCCAGTCAGGTAGGCCAACCCCACTTTCAGGGGGGGGTGAGCCATCCCCCAGTCAGGTAGGCCAACCCCACTTTCAGGGGGGGTGAGCCATCCCCCAGCCAGGTTGGCTGACCCCACTTTCAGGGGGGGTGAGCCATCCTCCAGCCAGGTTGGCCAACCCTACTTTCAGGGGGGGTGAGCCATCCTCCAGGCAGGTAGGCTGACCCCACTTCTGGTGGGGTGGGCCATCCCCCAGCCAGGTAGGCTGACCCCACTTCTGGGGGGGTGGGCCATCCTCCAGCCAGGTCAGCCAACCCCACTTTCAGGGGGGGTGAGCCATCCTCCAGCCAGGTAGGCCAACCCCACTTTCAGGGGGGGTGGGCCATCCTCCAGTGAGGTAGGCTGACCCCACTTCTGGGGGGGTGGGCCATCCCCCAGTCAGGTAGGCTGACCCCACTTCTGGGGGGGTGGGCCATCCCCAAGCCAGGTAGGCCAACCCCACTTTCAGGGGGGGTGGGCCATCCCCCAGTCAGGTAGGCCAACCCCACTTCTGGGGGGGTGGGCCATCCTCCAGTGAGGTAGGCCAACCCCACTTCTGGGGGGTGGGCCATCCCCCCACCAGGTAGGCCAACCACACTTTCAGGGGGGTGGGCCACCCACCAGACAGGTCAGCCAACCCCACTCCTGGGGGGGTGGGCCATCCCCCAGTCAGGTAGGCTGACCCCACTTCTGGGTGGGTGGGCCATCCCCAAGCCAGGTAGGCTGACCCCACTTTCAGGGGGGGTGGGCCATCCTCCAGCAAGGTTGGCTGACCCCACTTCTGGGGGGGTGGGCCATCCCCCAGTCAGGCAGGCTGACCCCACTTTCAGGGGGGGGTGGGCCATCCCCCAGCCAGGTAGGCTGACCCCACTTCTGGGGGGGTGTGCCATCCCCCAGTCAGGTAGGCCAACCCCACTTCCAGGGGGGTGGGCCATCCTCCAGCAAGGTCAGCCGACCCCACTTCTGGGGGGGTGGGCCATCCCCCAGTCAGGTAGGCCGACCCCACTTCTGGGGGTGGGCCATCCCCCCACCAGGTAGGCTGACCACACTTTCAGGGGGGTGGGCCACCCACCAGACAGGTCGGCCTACCCCACTTCCAGGGGAGTGGGCCTGCTGGCCAACCCTATGTCAGGGTCAGTCAGCTGGCACCGGCTAGTCCCACTCTCAGGCCAAAATGTACATGTCAGGTGTCCCAGTTTCAGGCCTGTGGTTGACTGAACTATGTGACTGTGCACAGTGGTTACCCACTTTCCCGGAAGTCAAGAGCCTCTATTTGTGTGCAAAAAGCTCTAGGTCTGATGATGAATTGGTACATCTATTTCAGTCATTCTCCCCACCATCCAGCAGCCTCGGGATAACTATATTAAGGATATAGACATTCTCTCCTCAGCTAGTCTTGTGTATGTGCTTTATCCCACATGCTCTTTGTACAAGAATCATGCCTGCCTGAGTGTGCTGAGAACACAAGTTTCATGGTGTGAATGTGAAGCAACGATGGTACAAGAATGTCTGATGGGTCATTTGTCTCTGGGAATGAAGGCCTCTTTACCCCAATGTAGGAAATTTCACATTGGAGTACCGTGCTAGGTCTCTGTTTTGCCACCTCTACCATATTCTAGGTCCACTTGGGTAGTTTAACAAGCTCCCTCACTCTGCAACCTTCTTCTATTCGAACCCCATGGAGTGTGGATGGCTGCCCAGCTTTAGGTTATCATACCTATTTAGATTCCACCTGTATGCAAGGACCAAACCCTCCACTCACGAGAGGGTGATGGTGAGTTTTACCATTTCATAACCTCACAGCTCAGGAATAGTATTGACAATTACTAGGCCGCTCTATACAGCGACAATATGGCCGTGCTATACAACGATGATACTATGTTAGCTGATGAAAATCCAAGATGACCCACATCTGTTAGTTCTGATGTCGGCCAGTCATATGTTGAATCGCAAATGTTTGTGTTGTTATTCCTCTACCCACTAAACTGTAGAAAACTAACCATTTGTTTTCTTCAAGACCTGGAACATTGACATCTGTCTTCGACTCAGTGTGACAATTGGTGGTTTGATTATTCGAGGGGAATGGGCATTATCGTCATAGGTGCCATAGTACTGCTGAAAATGGTGCTGCAATCAGCATATCATGAATCAATGCTATGCTACTGACAGGGCAGTCCATTCAGTGGAAATTTTGTGTACAACCATGTGCTGTCCTACACTGTATTGTCAACGTTCCTCATCAGTCAGTCCATCAGCCCTTATTGGTAATGACTTTGATCACATTATCATCCATAATACTGACTTTGGATGTTCCAGATCAGGCTGAGTGAGAAGTGGATATCTACAAAATTGAATATAATGTAAAGTGGCAGAGATAAGGCTGCTGTGACGGCACTAAACTATGGTCAAACAACGAGGGTGGGTGTGGTGGTGTGGTGGGGGTGTGGCAGGGTCCTGCAAAAATTAGATAAGATTAGTTCATGCTGGGATATGCACTACTGGGCCATATAGGTAGGAACAACACCACTATACATAACTATGGATTTCCCTGATGTGCAAGCAAGGTCAGATCCTAGGCAGCAATCACTGCAAGCATTTCATGATTTTTCTTCAAAAAACATGCTGAAAAAATTGAAGAAAATGATACTCTTTTTTGACAGCTGTTTTCAAAGTGAAAAGGCAAAAATAATATGTTCTTTTCTTTGCATGACTTTCCACAAAATATTGATTGATGGTAATACCCATTAGCATACAAGGTAATCAGCACTACCATCAATTCATGTTTTTCCACAGAAAAGACAAAGGAAAGGATATATTTTATTTGCATTTTTTCTGTGAACACAGCCCAAATAAAAGAGTATCTCTTTTTTCCATTTTTTTCAGCATATTTTGGCAAGAAAAATTCTGAAATGCTTGCAGTGAATGCCGCCCCCTTGTACCATTACCATAAACGGTAATCCTCAATTTGTGATTTCATTTGGCTTTGACGTGAATTTGGCATTTCCCAGCTGAGTTCATTTCAGTTTATAAGGCTGTCATGCTCGGTTATACCTTCTTCTTCTTTTCCTTCATCGCTTTTTACCATCCTGTTGAGTTTGTTCAACGGTGTCTGTTTGATACCATTGTTGTGCCCTTGATAGTATACATTATACATTATACATTCGAGTACACAGTTAAAGAAGTAAAAAATACAATGTTGAACCACTAGGTACCGTTAACATCAAGCATGGTGTCAAAATCAAACCAACTACTTTCAGGGTGGCATTGCTGGATGCATTCATGTGTCCTGTGTCATCGCTGACTTCAAAATTCATTGCTGGATGCATTCATGCATCCCCATGTCATCGCCAACTTCACAATTCATACTGGTATGTCTGAAACTAAGTTATTGAAGACCTTATCACTTATTGTTCCCCTCATGTCATTGCTGACTACAGAACTCTTATTCATACTCCCTCGGATCCTTGCCATATCCCACACTGCTTTCCCCGATATCGTGCTCGCCATGGAGTTTTCTGCTAGTGTGTACAATTACCCTTGGCATGGGGAAGGTTGATATTGGATTACACTTCCATGTTAAGGGATTTATGGCTCCATCCTCGCCCTATGCTTTTGTTAACGGGTGCTTATGTATGCTCTACCACTGCTCTATTGCTCACCCTCATCTGCAGTGCAAACATCACAATGGCAACCAGTGCTGTAAGGTGTGGTATAGTGTGCCAAGCTGCACGAAGAATGGATAAGGCTGTAGGTCGCCCCCTTTTTCTTTGATGTCACCTAGAAGTTGATGCCATTTTTTTCCATATGGAAATGGAGATATCATTTTCATTGCTTGATGTTGCCACGAAGATGTAATGAGCCTCGCCTGTGTCATAAGTCTTGGTATGTGTGTCAGTTGCTGTCCATGTTCAAAGACTTATCTTACCGTGATGGTTTGCACTTGCCCGCTGGTAGAGTGTCATAGCATTTTAACCACCTCACTGGTTCCTTTATCAAACATGTAGATCGATCCGTCATTGCCTCTGCCTACAACCATCGATCCTCCCTCTGCAATGACGACTTGCTTTGGGAATCCTTTCTTGGGATTTATATCGTATGTTCTAGTACATACTGCATCCTCCATTCTATGCAGGCTGAATCCGTTTACAGCATTGTCAATGACAAAGCTACTGCAAGCTGCATTGATGGCCGCATTTCCTCTGAATATACTGTTGTAAGATTTGCATTTGTAACCATATAACCTGCACTCACATCATTCTCCCAATAGTTTTTGTTGCAAGAATTACACCATCCTTTCTGCATAGTGTATGGCTATAAACTCAGTGAGTCGCTTCTTATTTACTGTTCTCCTGATTACTCACATTTCTCCATCATACATCCCAAATACCAGGACATCAGCACCATGAAAATACACAGCATGTGGCACAGTGGTTGGTAGCTCAACACTGAAAATATTTGATAATGTATATGGTGTGCCCACTGTCCAGAGCTGGATTTGCTTGTCATAAGTTGTGGTGACAAGCTGATTATTTCTTTTGCACCAGCTGATTGCCATGATTTCTTGTCCTGTCCCTACCCATCTTGCTAACGTTTCTTCGAATTCAGGTGTTGCCAACATTGAATTTTGCTTCCAGAGAAAGAGATACCCAAGCCCAGTGCTGCAGCAGAGTATGTTGTTGCCCTTGTCTTTGAGAGTCAACCACTGTGCACAGGTAACGGGATCTCGGGCATTTCATGTCTGACTAGGCTTGCACAGCTGCACCTTATTTTGTAGGTCCCACACTCATAGTCCGTTGAAACCTGTAGACTTAAGTATTTTTATAGCCCCATACAGTTCTTGCTTACCTCCGCTGGCTAGGAGGCTGCCATTGTTTGAGACTGCGAGACATAGTATGCTGTCTTGGTGAGCTGTAAGATGCCTTTCCAAGACATAGTTGTGAACTGACTTGACCAGAAGTATGGATTTCATGGCTGGCTATTACTGTCCTGTTGAACTTTTCTGACTATTTATCATGCACGGGTGGCTATGATGCTGTTGTGCTCATTGTACTGTATGTAAGTATGTAAGTTTTGGTCTTTGTCTTGGTTTTCTATTCTTATTTTTTTTAATTTGACCCAGCACTGTCATTACTGATCCTTGTGTACCAGCCTTACCAGCCTTACCAACCTTATTGTCACCCAGCATTTTTCTGGCCTCATTATTGTCGACAGGCTGCAGTGGTTGCAGTGAATGTTATTCGTGGGTGTTATTCACTACAAGCCTAACAACTTAAATTAATTAATGAATGCTTGGTTACTTATTGTCAGACAAGGGCTATTCATTACAGGTCAAACTTTAAACTAATGGGGCGAGCCCAACTTGGTATGTGAACTTATTGCTGGGTGATGACTGATCTAAGTGCTTTTTGTCTTGTTTCATGGCCAGTGGTGAGTAGTTGATCTTCCCCCACATTATAAGTTGCTGACTTGTCCAAGTTCCATCCCAAACCACCATGCAATCCAATTCCAGCTCCCTTCATGCAAAATGCCAGCATATGCTTTCTAGGTTTTGACCTTACCAGTCAGGGAGGCATGAACTCCTATCCCCTCCCTGCCTCACTCATAGCAAGGTTATGTCCCGAGACACATCTAGTTCAACAACTGAGGTACATAAGTTGCCAGGGTCACAGTTCCTTGGCATAACATTTGTCCATAGGACCAGAGTTTCCACACTGCTATGGACCAGTTATGATCTATGAAATCCAGTCATGGGCAGCCACTAAGTATGAAACATTTTTCTTATCCTCCGTATCTTACGGGCCCTGTAATTTAGGTGAAGATGATGCAATTAAGTCTATCTCTGATGCCCCATCTTTCAGCCCCTCCTGCCTCACTCGTCAAAATGCAGTGATTTTGGACGCCCTTGGGGCAGCCAATTGTTCATCATCTTATGGTCCTGCAGAGCCTGGAGGTGAGAGGCCTCCCTATTTTTTTGACTGGTACCAGCAATAATGTGATCAACGTAACTCTAGCATCCCAATCAATCTCATTGTGTAGTTACCTGGATTTGGTTCCATGCCCATCATTGAATCCCCAGATTCCCCCCAGATTGAAGGAGAGTATTCATAAGGCGATTCAATATCACATAAAGAAGTATGTGGCTCAGCTAGAAGCTAGTCTTTCCAACCAGATAGAAGTCAGGCTTTCAGAAGCTATTGACTTCACCCTGAATATCATAGAGCAACCCCTTGCAGAGACTCATCCAGTAAGTTTTTCTTTACTGCAGCTATTGCCTGATTGACTCCAAGATCCAGCTAGACTCCTGCACTACCATGTCTGCAGCTGTGTACTCTGACTCACCCTCTAAGGCTATGCCTGGCGTGTGGAAGCAATCCCAGTCTCCCTTATAAAACTAGATCTTTTTCATTTCCTCTGCCTGTCTTTCCTTGTGCTTGTGCTGTCTTGTTACTGAGAGCTGCTGTTGTACCTGTTGTACTCTGACTGACTCATCCTCTAAGCCTATGTCTGGCGCATGGAAGTAGTCTCCCTTATAAAACCAGATCTTTTGTTTCCCCTGTCTTTCCCTGTGCTTGTGCCGTCATCGATTGTTACCTTACCCAAACAAGAAAATATATTGTTGCCATCACTACAATATCGTCCATAGCATATTAAGCTGGAGCTTGATGCATTTCTAACCCCCAGACTATGCAGCAGTGAACAACCAACGTGAGTCCCCCATGCTCGTACAAGGAGAAGCGCTATCAATATTCACCTAAGTATCAGACACCACCTCCACACTCCTGCGTGGTTGCTACTCTCCTATTGAGTATTATACTGCTACTTGGCCTTGCTGCTGCTATCGATATTGTGCACCACTTTGTCCCTCCCAACTCCCTCTTCGGTATCACATTTATTGTGGTTTGTGGATCAATGATGCTGGCTATTATGCAGAGTTGGGGAGATCTAGTAAAGGGGGATGAGAGCAATTAGGTAGTTTACTCCATACTGTGGCTGTCGACTGCTGTCAACCAATGTTTGTATTTGGAGGACTTTGCAAAGTAGTCTTGCAAGTCGATCACCCAATTTTGATGGCACCCTGCATTTCTGCGGCATGCTTGAATAAGCAGGCGGGTGACGAAGACAAATCAAGGTCCATCGGAAACTGCTATCCATGATCACATTGATACTAATTGTCTTGCTCTGTCTATCATGTCATGCCCGGAAACAAGGTCTGTTGGTGTATCTCCCCACAAACTCATTGATGCTAATTGTCTTGCTCATTGTCTTGCTCTGCCCATCATGTCACTCTTTGAGAACAAGGTCTGTGGGCACAGCTCTCCATGATCACATCAATGCTAATTGTCTTTGTTTGAAAACAAGGTTGAAAAAAGGCACACCAGGGAACAGCCTGGCTGTACATATGTACTTACAAGTTTCTGTCCATGCAACAACACCCTTGTTGTCCAGCACAGTACAGCAACCATAGACTGAATACAACACCATGTGTGTATACTGGCCTATATTTTATGACAAGAGTTTTACTAATTCTATCTCAGAGTCCATCTGCAACTTGCTCACATTACTCACTTGGTCTTGTGTCTGGTGTGCAAATGTTTGCATCGCAAAGTGATACCTTCAAAAGACTGATTCAAGCTCTACATAGCTATGCCTGCTGCATGCACCATGTTCAAGCAGTGCAAATGCGAGGAGTGCCTCGAAAGAGACACAAATGGCATTCAGATCGATGCACGAGTCATGCCTGCACATCTAAAAAGAGTCCAAGATGAGTGCTCCAGGTGCAAAGTCAACCCTTCAAAGGACCTTGCTGGCCATCTCTTTGCTCTTACCCTTATGGACGATGGACCTGATCCTAATGCTACTGCCAATAAGTTATGGAAATCACGTGCTCAGTACCAGAAAGCAGGACCTAGCAGCAATGTCGTGGCCAGCTCACTCACTACCCTCCAAATATCTGACATCACTGATAGCCTCAGCCATCTCCAGTTACATGATGCTCCCTCAGCATACCCATTGATTGCCCATGATACATCATCTGGCACTCGACCACCCAGTGAGCCCCAGACTGTGTCCCAGAGCAGCTCCCATCCATCCACCTCCATCATAGCTGGGCACAGACTTCTGAAGAAGGACTGTCATCGATGTATGGTGAAGGCACTTGAAATCCTTTCCAATGTCGAGGCTCACAGTCAGCAGTGTTTCCGCCTTTTGTTGGACAATTCCAATGAGTGCATACCTTCCACCATCAGGCAAGAGCTTGAGCTCCTGCGCCATGCCATGGAGGGAGTCAAGTGTGATCATGACTTGGTTAACTCTCGCAAGAAAGACATTATCACTGACCTAGACAAGCTTGAGGTGCAGCTGAGGTTACATGAGCCCTTGGAAAGCTTCTCGACAGACCTGGTCTTATTCAAAATCAGTAAGTTCTGTTTATACTAGTAGAGTTATGCTGACCACAAGATCATTTAGATGACCAGCATCGCCCACCAGTTGAACACATGGATGTTGTTGCACAGGTCGCAACTCTTATTGGCATCGTGTGCAGTGTAATCATGGGTGTGGCCGAACAGGGTGGCAACTTCATCATGAACGCCCTTTCACTACTCCTCTACCTCATATTTCAGCACAATGATGGGACTCTCAGCATCTCACATGAGAATGTTCTGAGACAGATTCCATCAACTATGCAGAGTGCCTTGTCAAAGTTCAGTCTTACCTCAAAGGTAGTTCCATATGTGGTCTGTAATTGCCATTGTACATACCAGCTGACCTATGTTCCCAGGTCTGCAACACCGTGCTATCCCACACAGTGTACAAATCACTTAACACCAGAGACCATATGCAGTGAAGAACTCTTGGACATTTTACCCAATGGCGAGTGGCAGCTGAAGAAGACATATTCTTACCATGACTTCAATGACTACCTCGCCAACTTATTAGGAAGAAAGGAAATTGAGACGATGATGGATCAGGCATGCGATGACCTCGCACAATCCCTTTCTTCGCCACTACCCCAATTTGTCAAGAACCCATTTGAAGCCCAGTTCCTGCACGCATTTGGTGGCCCCAAAACTGGAAAACTTTTATTGATTGAGGCAACGAGGGACATTATGCCTTCGCCTTGCATGTCGATTTTTTCAACCCCAAAGGCATGACACAGCATGGGGTGAGCACGTTGTCTGGTATCATCTCCATGGCATGTCTCAACTTACCCCTGGATGTTAGGTATAAACCAGAAAATATGTATCTTGCAGGCATAATTCCAGGACCAAAACAACCATCCTTGGAGAGCCTGAACCACTATATTCGCCCCCTCATAGCTGACCTTGCAGTGTCATGGGAGCGGGGTGTCCCACTGCAAGCATTTCACAATTTTTCATGCCAAAATATCTTGAAAAAATTGAAAAAAGAGATACTCTTTTATTTGGGCTGTGTTCACAGAAAAAATGCAAATATAATATTTTGTTTTCTTTGTCTTTTCTGTGGACAAACATGAATTGATGGTAGTGCTGACTAGCTTCTGCACTAATGGGTATTACCATCAATCAATGTTTTGTGGCAAGTCATGCAAAGAAAAGAAAAAATTATTTTTGCCTTTTCTCTCTGAAAACACCTGTGAAAAAAGAGTATCACTTTCTTCAATTTTTTTAGCATGTTTTCTGAAGAAAAATTGTGAAATGCTTGCAGTGTCCGGTATTCAAGTACCGTGAATCATCGGAATGGCCATGTCACGCATAGTGCCATAGCACTTGTTGTTTGTGATCTCCCTGCTGCTTGCCACCTCGCTGCTCTTGCTGGAATGGGGAGTCATTTCTTTTGTGCTGCATGCAGTTGTTAACACAAGCTTAACTATGGTCGTGTCGACTTTGAGAACTGGGTACTTCGAGACAAGGACAAGCTACGCTGTTATGCAGAGCAGTGGAGGGATGCCCCTACATCTGCTGAGCGTGAAAGGCTGTTCAAGCAGTATGGTGTACACTACACTGAGCTTTGGTGGCTTCCATATTGGGATCCAGCTCATCAGCTTGTAGTTGACTCTATGCATTGTCTCCTAGAAGGTCTTGTACAGCACCACATGCAAATGTTGCTCAGTCTTACTATGGAAACTACATCGCCCACTCAATCAACAC
Organism: Pisolithus marmoratus; assembly: GCA_024613145.1. Lineage (NCBI taxonomy): Eukaryota > Fungi > Basidiomycota > Agaricomycetes > Boletales > Pisolithaceae > Pisolithus > Pisolithus marmoratus. The sequence continues at coordinate 105,355 of JANFAE010000348.1, read as the reverse complement.
TTCCACTTCGAGACTCTGGATCTGGATGTCGTTTCTAGTCTCTACATGACCACTAAGGAGGTGGGCCAAGTGTCTGCAATCCATGCGCTCCTGGTTGCCCAGGTACCAGGTGATGCTGTCCAGGTCACTGCATCATTGGAGAAACTTCAAGACTCCCTGGTACACAAAAACAAGTCCTCACTGCATTATGTCTTCCGTTCACTGGGTTGTGTACCTGAAAAGAAGACCAGGCTGTTCAAAGTAGACTATGCTAAGGCACTTGTCCAATGGGTAAGGGAGCATTCTACCTACAGATCTGCCACTAATTCATATCTAGTGCACTCAACAACTGCTGGTTGCGGATGCTAATATGGACATTTGTGACTGCAGCTCAAAGCAGGCCCTCGAGAGGATTAGAAGTGTTATCCATACTACTGTGGTCCCATCTTGGCTTGGGTCAGTGCTGAAGAATTTTGGAGACACTTCTGCAGGTGTGATCAAAGCTGATGAGTGGCAATCACTCATTACCATATATATTCCCATTGCTCTTATCAGCCTTTGGGTGAATCCTGAGGCTGGGCTAAAGCCTACCCTTGATCATATGATGTCTCTAGTTTCTGCTATCCATCTTGCATGTGCATGGACTATGACTGTCAAGTGGGCATCTGCTTATCACCAGAACATTGCTAGCTATGTGAAGAACCTGAAACAGTTCTACCCAACTTTCAACCTATGCCCAAACCACCATGCTGCCTTTCATGTTTATGACTATCTCCTGCTATTTGGACCCATCCATTCGTGGTGGACATTCCCATTCAAACGTCTTATTGGAGTCCTCCAGCATCTCCCCAGCAATCATAAATCTGGTGAGTTCATATTCTCTGTAATGCATAATAACCTAACAAACTCTTTTCAGGGGAACTGGAAACATCTATGCTCCAGTCTTTTCTCAAGGGTGCAAAGCTTTGAGGCTGGATGACACAATCAGACTGCCCACCCATAATTCGCAAATGCAAAGTCCTCCTCGATCGTGCATACCATACCCCAGACAATGTTGACAATGATGGTGACGAGGTTGGCATCCCCACCTCGAAGGCAACAAACATTCCTGAAGATTTACATGCCCTCATTGGACAACACAAAGCTGTGATGCATGCTTGGCTCAAACACTCACTGGGGGTTTATTATTGCCAATCATCCACTCACGTTGGGAATTCACTCATCTTATTCTATCCTCAGGGCAATCAGTCGCTATCACCTGTGCCAGGAAGTATCAAGTTTATCTATGAATCTGAGGGATCTTGGCTCTTTGCAGTCCAGCAACAGCGCTCATTGACCATTGCCAGCACTGACCCTTATGCTGCGTATCTGCATTTCCCTGCGAAACTTTATTCACCTGTTCTTGAAGAGAAGCTAGAAACTGTGCAAGTGGCTTGGGCTGTCAGTCACTATGTGCATTGGACTGTTTCAAGTGAACATGTGGTAGTCCTCTCACTATGTAGGGTAAGTGGTTACTACTATGGTTGGCTTACTCTTGCAATAATCTCACATTAATAGGATTAGAAGGTCATATAATGTATTTACAAATCAAATAGGATTTGTAGGATTTGGGTGACAGACTTGTACACTTGTCTATGGACTTGTACACTAGACCATAGTATGGCAGGCCAAAGTTGGGTGATGATCAGGCGACCATTGGGCGAGCATCAGGCGAGCATCAGGCAATTCATTTATTCCATAGGCAACACATGAAGTTTGATAATACATTTTGTACATGAATATTCCTTCAAATTTGACCACTTGCCTATTGTTCACCAGTATTTGGAGTTTTGACCCCTGTTCCTGCCCTGAATAAACTTCAAGTTTAGTTCGGTCATGAACCCGAAGACAAAACTTGAAGTTTTTGTGACCATATTCTTGGTGCTGAAACTTCACATTTGTGACAACATTTTCACCTAAGCAGCACGACCGTTTCCTTGTCAAGTTTTCACCTTCATTTTTTCAGCCCACAATACTTCAAATTATGCCAGTGCATAAATGTCAGGTTAAATTTATAATTTCTGATTCACATTTCCCACGACATTTATGCCTGGGCTAAATTCTGCTAACCACATTGTGTCAGCTAAGGCTACATGAATTTCCTTTTTTGTAACACAAAATCCACATGGCTTTTCGGACTCAGTCGAAGCCCACAGTTACAATCTTATCTGGCAGCAACTATGCTGATAAGGGCTGATCATAGCATTTCTGGTGGATTTAGGCCACATTTTCAGTTGATCTGGGGGGCTGGCTGTTGCCCAGTGGTACATGTGAACTGAGAGTGCCCTGATCACTCCATTTTGGAGGGTTTTAGACAGATCTTTGCATGATTTGGCAATATCACTGCCATGTCAGTCACTTTTTCATGGGGATTTCCACCTGATCTTATCTGTCTGGGGGTTGGCACAAGGCTACATGGTAGAGGCTCACCCCAGCCTGTGTAAGGGTGATGGACAAATACACACACAGGTTCTGATGGACTACATGTAGCATACAATGTCCACCATATCTGGCAGGTTCCCACTGGTGTCCACTTAGTAAACATGCTCAGTGCAGTGGGCAGGACATTGCTGACCATGGGATGGGATCAGGCCTGTGTGCAGGGATTGGCAGGAGGTCACTCACATGGGTTGGGATCAGGCCTGCATACAGGGGTTCACATGAGGCTGCTGACCATGGGTTGGGATCAGGCCTGTGTGCAGGGGTTGGCAGGAAGTCACTGGCCATGGTGCAGGGCTTGGTGGGGGGTGGGGCTGCTGGCCATGGTTTGGGATGTTGCCTGTGTGCAGGGGTTGGCAGGAGGTTACTGGTCATGAGTTGGGATTCAGCCTGTGTGCAGGTGTTGGCAGGACATTGCTGACCATGGGTTGGGATTACACCTGTGTGGGCATTGACAGGAGGTCATTGGCATGGGTTGGGATCAGGCCTGTATGCAGAGGTTGCTATGGATGCATTGGGATCTGGCCTGTGTGCAGGGGCCAGCTGCACATCACTGGCTATGTGTTGGGATGGCCTCTTTGCAAGGGTTGCCATGGGGTTGCTGGGTTGGGATCAGGCCTGTGTACAGGCATTGACAGGAGGTCACTGGCCATGGTTTGGGATGTTGCCTGTGTGCAGGGGTTGGCAGGAGGTTACCAGTCATGAGTTGGGGTTCAGCCTGTATGCAGAGGTTGCCATGGTTTGGGATCTGGCCTGTGTGCAGGGGTTGGCAGGATGTTGCTGGCCATGCATTGGGATCATCCCTGTGTGCAGGGGTTGGCAGCACATTGCTGCTGGCTATGTGTTGGGATGGCCTCTGTGCAAGGCAAGGGTTGCCATGAGGTTGCTGGCCATGTGTTGGGAGGATGCCCAGTATGCAGAGGTCACTTGCATGGGTTGGGATTAGGCCTGTATGCAGGGGTTGGCAGGATGTTGCTGGCCATGCACTGTGATCAGTCCTGTGTGTGTCTGCAAGGGTTGGCAAGACATTACTAGCTGTGGGTTGGGAGGATGCCCACAGGCTGTTGGAGAATATGCAACCAGCCATTGTTGGCACGTGTTTGCTTGCTTACATAAGTACCTTGCATCGGACATAGCACTAGATAATTTTCCTAGTCCCTCAGTAGCTTGCCAGACTACTGAGGGTGAGTACCATTTACTTAGGTTCATTCCTAATTATTGACACCCTGTAGATACCTACAGGTACATACTAATAATATAGTAGCTTGCCAGACTACTGAGGATACCTACAGGTTCCCTTCCTAGTCCTCTGCCTGAAGTCCCAACCTTCTTTACAGGCAGGGGTTGGCAAGTGCCTGTCTCTTCAGGTGGGATGTAGCCTGTCACTTGAGCTGGGATGCAGCCTGTGTTGGCAACTAGGATGCAGCATGTCCTGGCAGGCTGCAAAGCAGCTGCAAGCCCAAATGGCTCATCATATAATTATCATATAATTAAGGGAGAACATTGTTGCACAGGGGCATGATCCCTCTCACCCACTGCCTGTGTCACTAACTCTGGCTATTTCAGCAACCTGTTCTTATTACACAAAACCATGTGGCTTTTCAAACCCAGCCATTGCCTGTTCAGTCATGGCACAGCAACTCTTCCCACACTCTCAGCCTGTAGTAATAACATGTTTTCCTTGCAATATATAAGAATATATATACAACAAATAACACTGTGTGAGCATGGGAAGGTGTTTTTATCTCAAATTTTCGCTTTTTTGGCCTTTTTTGCTATGCTCTTCTACTCCACTGCTGAGGTACCATATTTTCTAGCCAGATATTAGTTTTTCCATTACCTTCTCCTGTCTGCATAATGTATATATTGAGACTTCAGGACCATTTTTACCCTGCGAAATATTTTTCATAACTGCAAGTGTTGTTATCTGTGCCCCACTGATTGGCATATTATGCACTAATATGGACTGATAACCTGATAACCAGTGTCCTTCCCTCCATAGATATGAGTTGCATCACATACAAGAAATCTGATAACACAGTTCTGGCTCTGCAAAGCATTGGTCAGTGTATGTTCATTCCTTCATGATGGATGTGAATTGATAATGGCATCCTGGATGCATCAAATAACATTTCCTGTGTTTTTCACCTGATCTCTGTGATTGGAGTCCTGGTTGTCCCTTCCATATCAGTAGCTGGCAAGACTGTGTAATGACATTTTCCATCCATGTCAAGACCAGTTCTCAATGGTCTCCAAGAAGTCTGAGGTCATGGGTAGTCCTAGAGTCAAAGTCCAGAGGGTCAGAGTTAGTGTACTACTTAGCACACTATGACCTGCCAAGTTCCAGAGGTCAGAGCTGAGTCAGATCAAAGAGTATCTTATTTGATATTTGAACTGAGGTGCTATGATGTATGTACAAGGGGTTTTATACTGCAGAGAATGTTCTGAGGCAATGTCCAGGCAACAAAACTCTGGAGGGCAGTGCAGAATGTTGACAATGTTCCTACAGGCTGTACCAGAGTATTGGACAATCTGAAAGTCTGAAGGTTAGACTGGAAGTACCAAAACAGTTAGACATATTGTGGCAGAAAGAGACTATTCTAAATATGGAACAGAATGGAGTAATGGATCAAAACTATAAACAGAAATGGAATGGAGTTCCACAGAGGACTCCCAAGGGTCTGGACTGAGCCAGAAGTCCTCAGTCAGGCCCAGACTATGCACATGTGTCATGGATGTGACAATCCATCACAATGTGTGTGGACATCCTCTTTGTCTTGATGGGGGCTCATGCAACATATTTCCCCATCTTCTGAGCACATTGTTGACCTGATCTTTCCAATTTTCAGTGAGGTCTCATGTCCCTCCATAGGTGAAGTAAGTATGACATTGCAACAACATTCTCTGGGCCTGAGTGCATTTAATTCAATGTTGGGTCTCTCCAGACATACTCTGGATCAATGGCCATACTTTGTAGTTGACAGGGGTAAACTGGGCCTCACCTCACACCCAGGCACCTCACCAAGGGTAGGGTAGTAGCTCCCATGGGTCCAGGGGTCCATACCTATGATGGGTTTGCCACAGCTGGTCTAAGGATGGTGGACAATACACACCTAGATTGAGGTCAACTACATGTAGCATACCATGAGTATAATGGGTGTACACCATGTCTAGAAGGGGACCATGATGTTTATTGGTGTCATGTACATATGCATACTCAGTGTAGGATTATCTAAGGTTGGGATCAGGCCTGTGTGAAGGGGTTGGATCTGGGCTATCACAAGCTGGGACACAGCCTACATTGGCAGCTGGGATGTAGCCTGGGTCAGCAGCTGGGTGCAGCCTGTGTCAGCAAACTGGGATGAAGCATGTCCCAGCAGGCTGCAAAGCAGCCATGAGCCCAAAGGGCTTGTCTTATATATTAATGGGCTTTGCCCATGGGAACCCCTCTAGGCGCATGCCTCCACTTGGTCCCTTGCCTTTGTGGGCCATTGCAACTCAGGTCTGGCCATGAGAATTGCCTTTTGGGCACACAAAAAACCATGTGGTTTTTGATCTCAGTCCAAGCCACCCAACCTTAATCTTAAACTTATCTTATTAGATATTGTCTGCATTCATGCGAGCACTTGCCACCCATACCTGCTGGATCTGAGCCTGTTTTTGATGCCTGGTGATTTTGCAATGATGCTCACAAGCTGAACATGGCCTGATCACTCCAGTCTGGAAGGGTTTGAGCCTGACCTTGGCATGATTTGGCAAGATGTCTAGAAATTCAGCTGCTTTTTCAATGGGTGAGTCTGCTGCAGACAAACACAGATGAATTAGAATGCTTCTAGCTTTCCTGATGTACTGACAGTCCCAAACCTGGGACACCCAACATTTTCCCTCTGAGATAAGCCATTCCATGATGGCATATATCACTGCATTTATGGCATTCTAATGTATGAAGCCCCATGTTTATGATTCATATGGTGAGACAGATACATATATATTGGTCTCAAATGTAGTAATCAATAAATGGGGAGTCACTGTACAACAGGGGACCCAGCTGTCACATGTGGCACACTGTAGTGGCTGCACAGCCAAAACCATTTTTGTTGATGAAGGGGAATAGGGAACGCAAGAAATTGATCTGGGTGGTGGGGACTTGGATTGTCCCTGATGCGGGCTGAGGAGATCATTAAATGTTTATAATTTCAAGTCTCTCAGCATTCTGAATTCATTGTATAATACAAATTTATGAAAGACACACTGAAGCTAAACAACTGCCTTAAAACATTCATGCCACTGGACCCCATGAACCATCTGGCTCATATCCAGCTCCACATACCTGCCTTTGGGAATAACCATTGTGGTGCACATGGAATAGAATGGTCCCCAGAATGTGGGAGGTATCCAAAGCAACAATCTCTCCTTTGGACCTCTGATCCACCCATCATTGAAAAGCTTGGTGGGTTCATGCCACACATTCACATCACCCTGCTGGATGCCATCAAGGAGCTGTTGACTGTCATGCAGTGCCCATGAAGGGACTGATGAGAAGCAGACTGAGGAGGCTTTGATAAATCCAGGTTAGTTCAGTGAATTTAGAAAACATGACAGGTGGGCAAGACTCACATATCTGCATCCCTAAATCAGCATCCCAGATCCTCACTGTCTTGTCATCTGACCCTGACACTATCCTCTTGCCATCAGGGGAGAATCCAACTGACCAGACCCGATCAGTGTGCCCCTCAAGTGCCCCTCCTATCTGCACCCCTAAATCAGCATCCCAGATCCTCACTGTCTTGTCAGAGGACCCTGACACTATCCTCTTGCCATCAGGGGAGAATCCAACTGACCAGACCTGACCAGTGTGCCCCTCAAGTGCCCCTCCTATCTGCACCCCTAAATCAGCATCCCAGATCCTCACTGTCTTGTCAGAGGACCCTGACACTATCCTCTTGCCATCAGGGGAGAATCCAACTGACAAGACCCAATCAGTGTGCCCCTCAAGTGCCCCTCCTATCTGCACCCCTAAATCAGCATCCCAGATCCTCACTGTCTTGTCAGAGGACCCTGACACTATCCTCTTGCCATCAGGGGAGAATCCAACTGACCAGACCTGACCAGTGTGCCCCTCAAGTGCCCCTCCTATCTGCACACCTAAATCAGCATCCCAGATCCTCACTGTCTTGTCAGAGGACCCTGACACTATCCTCTTGCCATCAGGGGAGAATCCAACTGACCGGACCCAATCAGTGTGCCCCTCAAGTGCCCCTCCTATCTGCACCCCTAAATCAGCATCCCAGATCCTCACTGTCTTGTCAGAGGACCCTGACACTATCCTCTTGCCATCAGGGGAGAATCCAACTGACCAGACCTGACCAGTGTGCCCCTCAAGTGCCCCTCCCATCTGCACCCCTAAATCAGCATCCCAGATCCTCACTGTCTTGTCAAAGGACCCTGACACTATCCTCTTGCCATCAGGGGAGAATCCAACTGACAGGACCAGACCAGTGTGCCCCTCAAGTGCCCCTCCCATCTGCACCCCTAAATCAGCATCCCAGATCCTCACTGTCTTGTCAGAGGACCCTGACACTATCCTCTTGCCATCAGGGGAGAATCCAACTGACCAGACCCAATCAGTGTGCCCCTCAAGTGCCCCTCCTATCTGCACCCCTAAATCAGCATCCCAGATCCTCACTGTCTTGTCAGAGGACCCTGACACTATCCTCTTGCCATCAGGGGAGAATCCAACTGACCAGACCTGACCAGTGTGCCCCTCAAGTGCCCCTCCTATCTGCACGCCTAAATCAGCATCCCAGATCCTCACTGTCTTGTCAGAGGACCCTGACACTATCCTCTTGCCATCAGGGGAGAATCCAACTGACAGGACCTGACTAGTATGGCCTTGAAGTACAAGTTGAGCAGTTGGCCATTCTTTCAGCCCTCCTACAGAAACTCCAACTAGGCAAGAAAATTTCGGCAAAAGCATCCTTGAAAGCATTGTCTTCGAGGGTGAAAATGGTAGGGCAGATACATAGAGGTGCGGGGTGCTGTGTGAGATTATGCTGCCAAAATTCTGCAGAAATTTGATCCCATCTCGTGCACATGTCGAGGTATTGTCAAAACCACTTTCGTCCTTGGACTTCAGATTAGACGAGATAAAGAATCACTGTGTTCACTTACCTTTAGCCAGGCTATCGTGGACGCCAGAGCACTCGTAGCATGTCCAAGTCCACTGAGAAGGCTCAGCGTCTCAAACCAAAATAAAAGCCTTTCACATCCAACAATAGCCTCTACCAGTTTCCCAAGCCTTGACTCGAACTCCGTTCTTTCCAGATGGTGGGCCCAGTATCGACACGAATAAGATAGATTGGGTGTGATATTTTTGTTGATTCTCCCCTGCAAATCAACTACCTCAGAATTGCTGCAGTAGGACGTCTCCAATCCACACATGTTGAATTTGAGGTCATTGCGAAGGGTCCGCAATGATGCGTAGGCAAGGGGCCTGTGCATGCTAGACTTTCCAATGCAGTACACCCCGCTCCGTTTCTCGTCGGTGAGGAAGTCATAGAATGATGCATGCAGAGGTCGGACGACGGAGCACCTGTCCGCAATCCCACTTAACAGTGGTGCCATGAATTCTAGAATGACAATGATATCGAAATGGTCTTCCTCTGGGGGGAAGTTACTTCGCATCATATTTAAGGTCTCCAACTGCAGAGGTTCAGACGTAGACATGATTTGCTGCATCACAGAGTGAAATCGTGTGAGCGTGGCCTCATCCTGCGGCATTGTGTCCTGCAGGATTGTTTCGTACATGACATCCAACAACGTTCCTCCAGCTCCACGTTGAGGTAACATGATGTCGTTGTAGCGCTCCATTATCGTCCGACCTGGTCTATTGGGTTTGATGAACTTGCAGGCTAGACGAGCCCACTCGAATAGACCGTCTGACTTCTGAGCAATGCTCTGGACTTGTGCAGTACCCATCTCTGGATGAGGCCGAAGTTCGGCAGAAACATACAGTCGGATGTCGCACTCGGCCGATTGTGCGGATATGCTATCCAAGGAGACGGGCTTCACGTGCGCAGCGTTCTTCAAGATACGTTCGATGTCGGGCAGTGGTCTGGATGTGAGAAGGATGCGAAAGTTGGAGGGAAGGTGAGCGGCTTCCGTGGATGTGAGTAGGGATAGGATGTGCTCCCTGGAGGTGTCGGGCCCACTTTCGTCCAGGGCATCTATCACTACCACCACGTTCCCAACGATCATCCCGTCGACCTTAGACAACGGCTCTAAAATGAGTCGCTGCCACTGTTGCGTCACGTCAGGTGTAGTTTTCAGTGAGCGCTTGTGTGCGACGATGTCCGATAATGCACGCCGAAATGCTGGATCTCGGTCGGCCAGATCACAAGCGATTGTCGTCAGAATTTTCTCCTCCCGACGTTCAACCTGCCGGTCACGAGCAAAACAAAAGCAAGACCCGAGTCCTCCCACGTCCTCGACCCACGATGCGATTGTATGGGCAATGGCTGATTTTCCCCTACCGGCCTGGCCGTGAAGCCACAAGATACGCGGAGCGTCTTTGTCAGGATCGTGAATCCAGTTCATGATCTCCCGCAAAATCTCCGTCCTCGTACCCTCGAGGCATCTCTTCGTCAGGTTGACACCCGCACCCTCTGCGTAGGCCATGCCGTCGAGATTCAAGTCTCCAGATAGGCGATTCAAGTCTCCAGATAAGCGATTCAAGTCTTCGCTTATGCGGTATGTGTTAATCTGAATGTCCTGAACAGCACGATCACGGTATTGTTGCATCAGGCTGTCTAGAGTCTTCACGTAGCCATCGATGACGGTCTGCGTCTCGGTGAAGATATTCCTGCCTGTCCGCTTCCCTGCGAGTATCTTGTGTCAGCATACGGAAGCCAAGGCCAGGACATACATAGCCTACAGAAGCTTTTCGTTGCGGAATAGTTTTTGATGAAATGTGCAGATTCGCTCATGGCTCGAGCAATCTTCGCGAGGGAATCTCTCATTCTGTCGATATTATTGATGCTTTCATCTTCCGTAAGAAACTTGTATACACCCTGCACCTTCTCGAGAAGATCGGATACCGCACTGTCTACATTGGCTTGATCGATAACCAGCTATAGCCGACCCCATGAGATGGGAACTCAGTGTAGTAAGCAAAGACGAACCTGGGAAGCAGCGGTTAAGATACCTAGCGCAGCCTGTGCGTAGGGGTGGACCTGGTGCACGCATGCGATAATTGTGTGGATACAAAACATGAAAAACTTACGTTGGAAAGAGTGGAAACCACTTGATTGAAAACTTTGAAAGGTTTGAGATACGTATCATTCAAATTTTGAATCCCGGAGGATGCAGTATTGACGTTATCGACAGCATCCGCAGCAACCTTTGCGACGCGCGAGATGGTATGAATGCCGCCAAATTCCTTTGCTGCGACGTTGACATCCTGACCAGCCGATGCTAGCGTGGGTTCTGGTTCTGGTTTAGCGGTTAGCATTTCGGCCTGTCCAACACAATCACTCAACCATCGTGTAGTTGGACATCAGTCTCACAGATCACATACCTCCTTGGTTGGAACTGCGGGAAGTGGCTTTTCTTGCTCATGCGCCCCGCCACTTGTACATACTGCGACAGCCTGTTCAATCGCTCATTCATCATCGTCAGGTTAATTGGATGAGGTAGATCACATACATTCTGATCTGGAGTTGGCTGAACTTGTTCGTGATGCTCCCGAGGTCCCCGACTTGTTGACATGTCACCGACTTTCGTCGCGCTAGTGGTCGAAGGACTTTGGTTCGATCGTTTGAAAAAGCGCTTCATTCTGGCGAACTTGTTCTGAGAGTTCATGCTCGCTGTGTCGGACATGCCAGCGATACGCCCTGAATGGGCCTCGGACGATCCTGGAAACTGTTTTTTTGGGCATATTGATAAGTACATCTTTGCAAAGAGATAGTTACCCACCGAAGCAAGGCCGCTCGTTGAGTTAGACGGCTTCGGCACCAGTCCCAAAAGATGACGTTTCCTTGACTGCGTTATAGCCATTGAGAGATTGGTATATCACGGGTTTGAACTTGGTTTGAGGTTGAGGGTGCAAACGAGGAAGTGGTGTTCGAAGTCAGACGCCAGCAACACATTGCAGTTGCCAGCGGATGGCCAGCATTGAATGCAGTGCACATTTCCCTTTTGTCTTCTGCTGGCCATCCCAGCCTTCGTCCACACGCGTCGTTCCGAATTCCATTGTCCTCAATCCTGCTCTTCCTAGCTGATATGCCTTGCCAGATGTGCTATGCAGCGCATCACGTTTCATTAGGACGGGTCAAAATCAGGGGGCATGGCTTGGTAGCCGACGTCCAAGAACTAGGAACGGTTGGACTTTACTCCTGGGTTGAAGGTTTGTACAGCTACACATTTTGCGCACATCAGCGAGCAGTTTGTCGCCTTTTGTTGCAACTTCTTCGTCGGACAAACCTTGGACCAGCTGTATCACTGCCGTTACCGTCCTCGTACACGTCGTCTTTGGACCTGGTGGTATACTGACGGGTGTCTTGTACGGACATGACACGTTCCAGCGGTCGCGCATGCGGACTGTGGCGGCCCGTTCCAGTTCAACCTGGGGAGCGATGTAGGTGTCGGTCTGGTGCATCGACACGCCAACTTATGATCTATGGCATGTAGGGCAGATACATACAGGTTCCCGCACGTACAGGCCATCTGAATCATGGACTGCTTGACATACAGAAGATAGTACAGGGAAGATGAAACAACCGGTTCTCGTCCTACCTGGCCAACCTACATAGTAAACGAATACCTACTGACTTGAACACCGTCAGGATGTCTTCCTTAATCATCTGAATCTCTCTTTCCTCCACAAACCTTCCGATCTCGCTCGTATCTCCGGCTCTTAGACCCGCAGCGATAAATTCTCCAGCCCCAATTGCAAATGCTCAGTTGGATCAACGACGATTGTCCCTAGTCGTGTTATGCGAACACAGACTGCTCTAATCAATGCAAGGTTTGAAGTTCCCCCTGGGGGGCCGTGCCTTCGGTGATGCCCACTCGGATGGGGAAACTGATTGCAGGAATGGCGTTGCTGTCCGCACGATCTATCGTGCCTTGAAAGTTGGTCATATTGTCAATGATACGTCTTCTAAACACGACGATGACACAATGTGATTGACAGAAGCACGGCCACCCAATTTTCCGGACGCGTATTCTTTGAACGATTGACGATCGCACATCGCTCGATAGACTGAAACGCACGATTATGAAGGCCCACATGAGCAGCCAAAGGTGACCAACGATGTGAGTTGTTTGGTGACACGAGGCCAATCTATGGTTCGTAGTTTCTAAAAATCCTGCCAAGTTTATCCGTGCTGTCGAAAGCACGGGCAGTTCTCAAAAGCTGTCAGCGCGCTCACGATCGCCTTTAGGCCACCGGTTTCCTTGTCCAGGAGAATTGTCGAAGCGCATAAACCCGTTTATCATTAGCGGATTTAACTACAGCAATGACAGTGCGGTTCCGGCTTCCTTAACCCGTGAGGCCATAAACATCGCGGAACAGAAAGTATGAGAAATGACAAGGGCTGCGACCGCAGTGCCGTAATGGGACTACAATCCATAATGACGATGACATTTTGTGGACGACAATCATACCTGCCTTGTTTCCAGTTAGTTTAGATGTATTGTGCCAGGAGGTAAAGCATGCATTCGAGATTTATTAAGAGCTGTCACGTTGTAGGGGTAGGTGTGGTTGAGTCGGCAGCAAAGGCACACCCAAGTATAATAACGGAATAAATGAAAGAAGAAGAAAAAACATTATCACCAAAATAGAGTAGAAGATACAGAGGAATTGGATGTCAGAGTCCAAGGCGGACACAGTGATTGTTAGATGCGGCGACGGAGATGGCAAGAAATATGATGGAAGTCTAATTCTGCGACTTGCTAGATCCGCTGGCTACGCTGTCGAGGGACGCAGTGGAGGACGAACCGATTACACTGCTGGAAGTGATGTGTACGACGCCTTCACACATGCCATAGTGACGGACAAGGTCCTCGAGACGGCTGCGACCTTGCGTGAGGTTGAATAAATCCTCGAAAGGTTTGTCTCCACAGGGATGGAGCTTGGATGCGTCCGTGAACAGATCTCCCTTGGTCTTGATAGCGATGAAAGATGTCCACCATGCGAGTCTCGCGTTGGGTGGTGTCAAACGAGGCAGAGGAAGTCGTGGAAATCATCGAGAATGGATCCGAGGAGTAAGGGGAGCGAACGAGAGAAGAGTAGGCTGGGAGGTAGGTGGGTCTGAGGATATGCATGCACGCTGTTACTTGCATGAGTGGACCAAGTGTAACTAGGTAAAACCACATCATACCGATGTGGAATCCATGGTTGACGAGTGTGAGGTTGTTTGCCAGTCAGTACAGTGTCTCCCGCTGTCTCTCGAGGTTGGGTGTCTGCGGGAACGTCATGTAGATGATCTGGAGGAGCAGAATACTGCAGATGCGGGTGTACCTGCTCACCCGAGTCGGAAACGGAGGTAGGGCTGACAAGGAAGATACGTAGTAGGCCGGGGGTGGGACAGCCTCCTCGTTGATGAGGACCGTCGCGGACGGTGGATCAATGATGGGGATACGGGAGGGGTTCACTAGTCTGTGTAGTCTTTGTGCTACTATTGGCTCTGGTTACCCTCGGTCATTTGGCCGGGTACCGCTGCATGTCGGGGGATGTATCCCAAACCACTCGTTCACGAGCAATTTCTGAGGCTCGCCACGTATTGACAACTCGGGGTGGCTTTACTCACTTTGTTCCCGTTCATCCTCAGAATCGGTGGAGCAGATCCCATATCTCTGCTGATGCCTCAATATCATTGGATCAAAGTACTTCGCATTCTTCTTATATGGTTCTCGCCACGACTGCCGTGCGCGAGGCCTAGTCCATGGCCAGTGTCCTTCAGCCTGACATGCTCACCGTAAGTCGCATTTCAATGTGACTAGGGTAAATATTGGAGCAACTCGATGGACGCACATAGGTTTTTTAATACACGTTGTTCGCCGAACCGCGTAATACTTGGCGAGATATTTCGTGAAGTACATACTATGCTCTTCAAAGAACGGTACGTAAACACTGTGAAAAGAAAGAAGCCCGAATCAGATCGTCCTTCGAAGGTCACAGTAAAAAGATCGACAAACTGCTCGCTCATGATAATGAGATATCCAGACGCCTGAAGCCGAGTCACGAACATTGGAGTTCCACGCCGCGTTGGATCATTAAATGACACTGATAATCAATAGACGACGGGATATTCCTATGGGCCATCATTCATAGAAAGACTAGAATGTAATAAAAGAGGTAAATTACAGAACGCAGCGTTGACAGTCTATGCGAATCAACGGGAAAGGAGCCCAACTATAGGGAGGTCAAGCTTTCTGAGGGTACCGTCTGAGTGCTCATTCAAACAATCATAAGCGGTGAATAACTTACAGTTCCGAAACGCTCAGCGCGTTCCCGTCGCCGCTCGAGTTCTTCCGCGTCGACCTCCCCTACAGGGGCAGCCTCTTTGAACCTGACTTGACTGCCTGGGTGGGCATATTAGTTGAGCCAAAACGTTCAGTCCGTTTCTTCAACTTCTCTGCATCCTAGGCAAACATCAGAAAAGTGGAAATGCATGAAGCCAGGACCAGCTCACATCTGACACTGGGCCTGACCGCTTCGAAACTTTCTTTGCCTGACGTTGAGGGGATTATTTGGGTTCCGCCAGGGAGATTCCGAAGCATTCTGCGCGCGCCTTGCACTTCGCAAGCTCGTCGTCTATAACGGCGGCGTTGCCTGCCTTGGTGCTATTGGCAAGAAGTGGGGACATTTTCGTGGAATTGACAAGAGCGACGGGTGCCTTTGGTGGTGCCACACCATTTCCTTGGGTCTGACCGATTAAGGTACCGTTAAGGTTCTAGGGGAAAGAAGGGCGCGCACCTGCATCGTGGGCGAAGGTTTGTTGTAGCGGCACCGGGTTTTTTGGCAGGGGACGCGGTCACGGGTGGCACAACAGTAGACTAATCGATGCTGCGTATGTTCAGCTATGAGAACGCGAAGACATACTTCTTCTGGGGGTGCAAGCTATGGGATCCGGTCAGCCAAGGCAGATGGGAAAACAGGGGGAGGAACACACAAGGTCATCGTCGCCGGAAACTGGCGGTGCAAGTTTTGGTGGGCTGGTCGGAGTCGGCTTGGAGGCTGGCTTGGTTAGGAAATGGAAAGGGCTTTCTCGCCGTTGGCGGATCAATCCAAGAAGCGCACGGTTCGTCACGTGCACATTCTCTCGTTCCTCGTTACCACCGGCCAAGGGTATGAGAGGGAATGACGTCCGTCCGAAGTTAACAAGGCGTAGCCGTCGAGCCAGAGACTGAACCATAGTCACTTGTCACTGGCTCTGACACCAGACGTTCCCTCCTAGTCGGGTGTGTGTATGTGGACTACACATGTCTACCCTGAACTCAAGAGGGGTTCCTTTGCAGACCGACTCTCTCACCACAGACAATAGAGTCTCGTACACCTCTGAGACCTTTACCTACCTCCCAACGAAGGGAACGACTACCGTTGCCTGTAGAGACCTCGTTGGCGGCCTATTACAAGTCGGCGTCATAGAATGGTCTGCTAATCCTGACGACAGGTCCCAGAACAAGATCGGTGGAGATGACGAAGACGAGCTTGTACACATTGTGAGTGTGGGCTACCTGGCGCCAATTTGATTTCTGTTCCAACTACAGATATTTTTTGTTCTTCCTAGCCCTGAAAAGTTCTAGGCCCAGGATGGCCGCATATACGAGTGGCAGGTAAGTAACTATCGAGCACAGGCGGGGATATTCCCGATTATCATCTTGTGGCTCTAGAACGCATCACACTGAGATCGGCTTTACTCTGTAGCTCGTACCTCTGCACGCTGGCAACAACGCAACTTACATAGCCACCTTCTTACACGTCCACAAGGCTTCTTCAAGGCCTGGAACCGAAAACCATCCGCGTCGCTCTTCGTACCGCCGGAAGGCATTCACATCCTTGACGACATCATCGTGACGTTCGTATATTTCCATAACCAGTGGCGAGACCGCAAGTGACTCGGAGCACGCACTTGAGGTCCCCCTGTAGCCGCCGCGTAACCTCTTTTCTCTTCCAAGTGGATTTCGAAACTTCAATCGGTCGCACGCATCTCAGTATGCTGGTGCAAAACGAGGCTTGGTTTATCCAAGATCATACTTAGCACGACAGTTAGGTGTACTTTAGGATTCAAAGGCATGGTAAGATAGGGATGCGAAGGGTTTAATGTACGCCCCGAAGTGTTTGGGTACTTGTAGTGTAGATGAGATGTGGTTACTAGGTGAAATTATGTGGAAGGTCCTTCCCGCGAAGACGGATAGTGATCACTTTGCCTTGAACAAATTGGCAATCTACGTAGATGAACTCTTCCCAACTTCTTTTCCAACTCCTGCGGCGCCATGGTTCGCAGTAATGCACCGATATCAGGACCACTATCCTGGGGCAGTTCGCCAGGCGTGACCAGAATCTGGGACATCCGATGGCTTCCCACACTTGTTCCTTCTTCGTCCCCTCCATCAATCACGAGAATTTGCTCAACCTGTCCACGCTCGCCTTCATCGTTTTCGTACTTGCTACTCTGGATGATGTTGTCATTCCCATGGACACCAACGGGCGATCTTGAGACCCGACCCATACTGCGGTGTTTCCACTCCGCTGCTCTCGTTGTCTCGGGGGGCGAATACTCCGATGTTTCCACGGAAGGGGGAACAGGGACGAAGTCCAGTTCCGTGGTAGATGGTCGGCTTCTAAGGCTGGGACCCCCTGTGGCTTCTTCGACGGCTAAGAGACTGTCGCGTACCGGTATCTTCTACATCACCATTCTCTTTCCCATACCGTGGCTCCAGTTCATAGTATTTATCCGTGTCCGCGCGATCGCAAGAGTCCCGACGGTGACCCATCCTCTTGAGTGCACTCTCCGCCCATTCTTCCGCGGCCTCTCTCATACCCTCATGCATTCTATCCGTCTCTCTCAGACTCCCTGCACGTTTATACACTGCAATCACGACATCGAGTGCGAGCCCGTGGTTAACCGGCATGGCCGACAAGACCGACGTCAGTCCTTGAGCGGCCGCAAGAGGAACATCAGGTGGATGTGGGGTAAGCAAAGTATCGGAAGCCCCGCCATGTCCATGATTACGCAGTGGTGGTGTAGCATTGGCGGGTGGTGCCTAGACAGGTAGGTGTAGGGGCGGGGTGAAAGTGAAAGCTGACGTAGGGAATGGGTGTGCGGGCGCAGTATTGACGTTGGAAAGGGTTGATGCATATCCCGAATGACTTTGACGGTGTGGTCGTGCGAAAAAGGGAGAACTATATCGTGAGTTTGGCCACATGGATGGGCGGGCGGACGCGTTTCGGCTAAGGAATGTGGGGTGAGCGGGAAGGGATCGACGTGCGTGGATTCTATTCGTGGGTCGGGAAGGCCTGTGTGACGTAGAGGCTGAGAAGGCGGTCAAGTCGACGCTTGGCCCTTGTTCGAGCCTAGAGCCATGGAGGGGCTTGAGGCTCACGCGTCCAAGAGAGGAGGGCTGCATTCCTGCAGTTGGAGACGGCGTGGATGCTCGTGGAGGAGTAACCTTGGTTTCTGCATTTGGTTCAGGTTCGGGATCAGGGGCATTACTTCATGACGGCGGGCATAGTGCGTGCTCGGCAGGGACATGAGGACCATTGTGAGGACGATGTGCACTCGGGGCGTGTTTGCTCCGACTATTGTCCACTTCATGCCTTCTATCAACATTGTTTCGATCCCCAAAGCGGTCACCAATAGGATGTCGTTCAAGCGCACCGACGTTCACATCCGGCTGACTACTTTTCTTAACTTGACTGAAAGGGGGATGTCGTGCAGCCATATGAGAAGGATGTCAGCACGTTTTTTCTCTTTCGCTAGTCGTACAAGTGGCCATGTCTCGCCTATGCCATTCTCGCTTCCGTCGTCTCTGCTACTTTCGGGATACTATCTTGGTGTGCAGCCTCTCTGATCGACCAAACATCACCTGCCAACGGTGTCCACAATTCGTGGAGGAGCACCTATAGGAGTTTGGTCTGGGGGGGTTATGTGGTTCACCGTGACAGTTTGCGGAGTAGGTGGTGTAGAAGCAAAGGGGCTCGAGGGCTCGCGATGTCGTTTTTGCAGAGCACGGCGGGTTGGAGCACTGGGAAATTCCCTCTGAAGTAGCTCCTCGGACGGCGATGCTTGGGCCGCGGAGATGGCGGGAGAATTTGCCTCAGTGGGACGTTGCTTCTCGTCATGTTGTGGGGTCTCCGATGGGCCCTTGTTGTTCTTATTTCCATTTGTCACGGTACGAGGTCGCGGGGACGAAACGGCCTCACGTTGTGGAGAAGATCGGGCTGACTGCTGGTGGGGTTCACGTGGAGGACTGTACTTAGAGCTCAATATTATGATTTTGACGGTATATGAACACTGACCTCGTCCGTGATGTTGCTATTCTGGAATCAGAGCGTTCTGACTTCGATTTTCTGTCCGCGGACTTTGGGATTGGGGATACGGGGCGACGTTCGCTAGTCTGTGTAGCCTTTGCGCTGGTATTGGCTTTGGCTACCCTTGGTCGTTTGGCTGGGGACTGCCGCATCTCGGGGGATATATCTCGAGCCACTCGTTTACGAGGAATTTCTGAGGCTCGCGACGTGTTGACAACTCGGGGTGGCTTTACTCGCTTTGCTCCGGGACGTTCATCGTCTGAATCGGTGGAACGGATCCCATGCCTCTGCTGATACCTTAATATCTTTGGATCAAAGTACTTCGCATTCTTCTTATATCGTTCCCGCCATGACTGCCAAGTGTGGTGTCTCGCCCATGGCCAGTGTCCTCCAGCCTGCCACGCTCATCGTAAGTCTCGCATATCTATATGACGAGGGTAAATACTGGAGCAAAACGGTGAACGTACGTACGTTTTCCACAAGATCCTTATATACGCTGTTGCCCGCACGGCCTTGCTTACTCGGGCAATACTTGGCGAGATATTTCATCAAGTACATATCATGTTCTTCAGAGAACGGAACGCGAACGCTGCAAAGAAAAAAGCCCCAATCAGATCGTCTTCCAGAGGTCGTAGAAAAAAGATCGACAAACTGCGTGCTTATGATGCTGAGATATGCAGACACCTGAAGCTGTGTCCCGAGTGTTGGGAGTTCCACGCCGCGTCGCGTCACCCGCGTTGGATCATTATGTAATGACACTCATTACAGACTATAGATGGTGAGACATTCCCACCAGCCATCATTCACAGAACTATCACTGGAAGCATTGATTGATGTTATGACTAATAACATGAAAAAAACATTGAAATCAGAGATACTATGTCTCAAGCATGTTATTCAAAATAACACATTATTTACACCCATTTGCAAAAAGGTTGACAGTAATGCACATGACATAGACTAGTTAGGAAATATTAGAAAATACTCATGTGCCTGCACTAGTACTGTCAGACACATGCTCAATTGCTGATTATTATATGCACATGCATTGTGATGATGTCAATGTCCATCTTCACTGACAAGTTCTCTGACAACAATGTTGGAGATTGAATCACCCCAGTGTGACATCTTACAGCAGTTTGCATAAATAATGGCACCTACTCAAAATAGAAAATATTAGTCAGACATGCAGGACTTGGCAGAATTTTTACAAACTGTAGTACAATCTGTGTATGCTTCACCATGGGCAATAGAAAAATCACCTGAGACCTGAAACTCACTGCTATATGGTTTCATGAACAGGGCATTCTCACCACTCATGAGATTCTTGAATGCATTGGCTGTTGGAGTATTATGCAACCGGCCATTGTTGGCGCGTGTTTGCTAGCTTACATAATCTCTTTGCATCGCACATAGTTACTAGATAATTTTCCTAGTCCCTCAGTAGCTTGCCAGACTACTGAGGGTGAGTACATTCATTACTTAGGTCTATTCCTATCTCATTGGTACCTTGTAGTTACCTACAGGTACATACTACTAATACAGTAGCTTGCCAGACTACTGAGGATACCTACAGCTCTCCTACAGGTTCCCTCTGCAAAGCAACAACCTCCTTTATTGGCTTCTCAAAATGTACATTCCAATGTGTCCAGAAGCTCTCACTGCAAGCATTTCACAATTTTTCATGCCAAAATATGTTGAAAAAATTGAAAGAAGAGATACTCTTTTATTTGGGCTGTGTTCACAGAAAAAATGCAAATATAATAGTTTGTATTCTTTGTCTTTTCTATGGAAAAACATGAATTGATGGTAATACTGACTAGCTTCTACACTAATAAGTATTACCATCAATCCATGTTTTGCAGCAAGTCATGCAAAGAAAAGAAAAGATTATTTTTGCCTTTTTTCTTTAAAAACACCCATCAAAAAAGAGAGTCACTTTCTTCAATTTTTTCTGCATGTTTTCTGAAGGAAAATTGTGAAATGCTTGCAGTGTCTATCATGAAACTGGTGACATCAGCCCAAAACCACATAGCAAATATGCAGGTCAACCAAGATTGCTCAATGTCATGGACCTCCAGTACCTCATAGAGACCATCCATCATTGCCCAGACTGGTTTCTTGATGAACTTTCTTCCCTGATCCAATGGAACCACTTCATTTCCATACACTATACAACAGTCCATCATGAGCTCTCATGAGCTGGTATATCCTTGAAGAAACTGAGGAAGGTTGTGAAAGAATGAAATGAGGATCTCCATGCTAGCTCCATATGAAAGATGGCACAGTATGTTCCTGATGAGCTTGTCTTCCTGGATGAGACATTCAAAGATGAGCACCCCCTTTTCAGGTGGTGTGGTCATTCAAAGAGAAGCCAGCAAGCAGTGATGAGGGGCATCTTCATGCATGGGTGGTGGCTGACTGCCATTGGTGCTATGTCCTGCGATGGTATGGTTGCAGGGCATGTTGTTGAGGGTTCCCTCACTCAGGAAGGATACCTTGAGTTTCTGGAGAATGCAGTGGTAAGTACATTGAACTACCCTCATGTTTCATTGTTGACTCACTTCCAGCTTCCATTGTGTACAGCATATCCCAGAAAACATAGCATGCTTGTCATGGACAATGCCCATATCCATCATGGTGATGAAGTTCATGAGTTTGCACAGCAATTTGGTGAGTTCAGTATTGTACACCTCACCTGGTGCTAATATTGTAACATAGGTGTTCAGATCATCTTTCTACCACCATATTCACCTGACCTCAACCCCATCAAAGAGGCATTCTCCAAGATCAAGGCATGGATTCACTACAACTTACATAGATGTGTTTACTTCAGATGATGGTATCATATATGATACATATGCTTGAGGCACTCAATGTTATCACTGTGGATGATGTGAAAGGTTATATGAAGCATGCTGGATATTTCTAGTTATGAAACCATGCATGTGTAGTAACAAACAAACAATTGAATCAGATGGTTTGGTTTGTGCTCACTTGAGGGACAATGATTATCTGCAAGCACCAAGATAGAATTTTTTTACTTGAGAATGGGCATGCTATTGTACATTACAGGTGACTGTGGTTACAAGCAAATTGTACAATGTATGCATTCAGTTCTTGGCCCAACAAGTGATTGCATCAGGAAGTTGAGCAATCTCTCCACACAAAGAGGGCTGCTAGCAAGAAGGCCATTGATGGTGGCAAAATGGAGAGCATGCATGGAGTTGTAGCCTTGTTTGATGAGTTTGGTGCTGAGGCTTGGCGATAAGTCATATGTGGAACCAAATTCTTGAATTGACATCTGCACTCCAATGGATTCAATTTGTCAGGGGGAAAAGAGTGCATTGGTGGAGGCAGGTGGGAGTGGTGTTTGTATCATATCCAGAAGGGCCTGAGCAGCTGGCAGCACATGTGATCCCTGGAACATCTTGAATAACTCTGGTGGAAAATTGACATTGATGACAGGTGCAGTGGGGACAATAGGTGTATGAGAGGTGGTTCCTACAGCTTTGGTACTCTTGATTTGGAGGTGGTGATCAACCAGGACTGAGCACTGACCAACAAGATCATCTGGTAGCATTTGAAAATGCTCATGATTCAGGGGTGTTTTGAGTGTGGCTGTGGCCAGTCCTTTGAGCTGCAGAGAGTCATGTCATTTTTACTTGTCACACTAGTAGATATAATGTACCATCACTGCAGCCCAACAATCAAGATGTGTGAATGTCAGGGGAATGTGGGTGCTGCCATCCAATGGGTTGATAAAACAAAACTTGCTTTTGCAGCCAGGTTTCTTGTGACAAACCCAGTGGTTGTGCAACATGCAAATATTCTTGTTCAATGGCCAGTCAGCCTTGTTGATATCAATGTCTTTCAGTGCATGGGTTTTCTTCTTCTTCTTCTGCTTCTTCTGGGGATTTTCCATGTCTGATCTGTCTCCACTGCTGCTCAAATCATCGCATTTATGCTGTAATAGGTGAGCCATTGGTCATGAAGATACACTCTAATGAAATGCATACCTTATGACCAGTTGTCATGGTCCTCTCTTGTACATATATGTTAGCCATGGGCTCTTTCACCTTCCTCACATGCTCAAGAAGGAAGTTGTAGTTGTTGTCTGTCATAATGAGAAGTGGTGATGGATAAATGCATGGAATGGTGAATGAAACATCATAATCTTCATATGCAATCCAGCTCAGATTCAACTTCTGCAAAATTTGGACCAGTAGCTGTGCTTTCCACATATCATATGGTTTGTCACTGTCAAGCTTGAAGTAAGATGACAGTCCCTTCCATTTCTTGATGTCATCCTTCTTCAATTTGGAGGCAGGGAATATCAACATGTTATAAAGCACTTTGATAGGCACATTGGGTGTGGGTTCACCTGCTGCAGCATTCTCTACCTCTGCAAGAGCCCAGATATGCATAAACACATGAATAACTGGATATATGCACCTTTTTTCCTGCTCCTTCAGGCTTTTACAGCCTTGGATTGCATCTCTTTTGCAGGTTCTTTAGCTGGGCTGGTCTTAGACAGGCTGTCAAGTTCTCAGTCCATGCTATCATGGGTGTCCAGCAATGCAGTATTGTTGTTGATCATGGCAAGCACTGAAGAGGCTGCCAGGGGTGTAGGCTCCATGTCAGTCAGAGCATCTGAACTATCAGTTGGCATGATCTTGGCACTCTTGTACTGTTTCTTTGGCAGCATTGCGATGGTCAGGGAAGGGTCACTGACATTGGTCATGTCAGTATGTACAATTAATGAAGATTCTGCTAAGTCCCACATGTCTGACTAATATTTTCTATTTCGAGTAGGTGCCATTATTTATGCAAACTGCTGTAATTTTGGTGCGAGTTTCTTATGCTTACATAAGCGCTTAGAGCGCACCTAGTAGTATGTTTTTCATACTGTTCCCTCAGTAGTTGAGTCACTACTGAGGCTGCCTACAGCCCTTTTCTACAGGTTATGAGCCCTGCCTAGCACAGAAAATTTTATTGTAGGTAACTCACAGTCGACTCAAACAAGAAGCTACTCAAGCTCACTACAAAATATCTCTACTTCACTTGAAAGTAATAGGAATATACTGTATGGAACCTGTGTTGGATGTTTAGGCTTACCTTAGTAGAGACTACAGACATCTGCTTATATAATCACCTTAGTAAATTTTTGTATGCACTCCTTTGCCCCTCAGTGGCTTCCTATATCACTGAGGTGAGCTACACTATTCTTACCCTTCATTACTACCTACTGATGTGCTGTAGACTCATAGCTCATTAGGTTATGAGCCCTGCTCCCGTGCTCTAATACTGGAAGAATTCTCAGACAGAAGCATTACCTTACTATGGCAAAAGAAGGCTACCTGCAAGTCCCTACCCTCAATGTGGATGGTAGTAATTGGCTCTATTACAAGGCTCGAGTTGAGTGGGCTGTTGGCTTGAAAGGCCTAACAGATCACCTAAGTGGCTTGGATGCAAAGCCAGAGGATCCCTCAAAAGGGAAGGATTCCAGCTGGAAGCCCACAGCTGCTGAGCAAAAACTTGTCAGCGAGTACCCCCACCAAGTTTAAGGAATGGTCCAAAGATGATGGTGCTGTGAAACAGGTCATTGCAGTGTCACTCCTGGAATCTCTATTCCTCCAAGTTCAGAAAGAAGAGACTGTGAAAAACATATGGGACACACTCACAAACCTCTTCCAGAATTGCTCTCATGTTGTCACAATTGACCTTCACCACAAACTGCAGGAAACTCGCTGCAATGAGAAGGGGGACCTTCGTGCTCACTTTGACAAACTGCATTTGCTGTGTGAACAACTTGCTGCACTTGGATAATCAATTGGTGATGAAGACTTCACAGCCATCATACTTACAGTGAGTGAAAAAATGTGTGCAATGTTTGGCTGTTTTGTACTAAGTCTGGTGTAGCACCATAAGGCATGGGAATCCTGCTTAGCCTTGGTGAGATGGATTGTAGTATTTACTATTGGCTACAAATTGGTCCCAGGATCATGTGATTTGGTGCAGTAGTCATTGAGATATGTCAATTATAAAACAGGTACATCATTGCACACATTTATTCACTTTTGGTCTGGCAGTAGAATCTGGGTGAAATGAAGGAATAATTGTGGCTGTTTGGTCTTACAAACAAAGATGCACACATAAACATTATGTCTGAGTTTGAATATGTTCACATGCTTCTTTATTCCCAACCTTTACCACCATGAGGTCTCTCTCTGCCACCCAAAGGAATACTATCCTGACTATGCTTGATTCTGGTCATTCTCCTGCTTCTATTGCCTCTAGTACTGGCCTACATGGCTCTACTATCTCTAGGCTTCATTCCAAGGAGTGTTCCAGCCTGCAAAATTCCAGTGGAGGTCATCCATCCAAGCTCTCCCCTGCTAATGTCCACCATGCCATCCACCTCATCTCAACTCAGAAGGCAGAAAATGCTGTGCAGGTGACCAAAACTCTGTCCAACATTATCAACCAACCCCTTCACCTAAATACTGTCTGCCAGCACTTGAAAAAGACTGGTATGAAGGCTATGGTAAAGAGAAAATGACCTATCCTCTCTGCTAAGCATCACAAGGCAAGGCTAGACTTTGTCTATGCTCACAGAGATTGGACTTTGGAGGACTGGAAGAGGGTGGTATGGTCTGATGAGACTAAAATCAATTGCCTGGGGTCAGATGGGTGCAAATGGGCATGGAAAAAGCCAGGGGAGAAGCTGAATGATAGGCTAGTAAAGGGGACACTGAAGTTTGGAGGGGGTTCTCTGATGATGTGGGGCTGTATGACTTGGGAGGGTGTTGGATATGCTACCAAGATTGATGGTAGGATGGATGGGGACCTCTACCTTCAAATTTTGAAGGATGAACTACAAGAGTCCCTTGAGTATTATGGTCTCCATCCTCCTGACATCATCTTCCAGCAGGACAATGACCCCAAGCATACCTGCAAGCAGGTCAAGGAATGGCTAGAAGAGCAGGATTTTAGGACCATGGTATGGCCTGCACAGTCTCCTGACCTTAACCCTATAGAACATGCCTGGGTTTACCTCAAGAGGAGGCTTGCAGAGTATGAACACCTGCCCAAGGGGATATTGGAGTTGTGGGAGAGGACTCAGGTGGAGTGGAACAATATACCAGCTGAAGGGTGTCAGAAGTTGATTGAGAGCATGCCTAGGAGGGTTGAGGCAGTGCTTAAAGCAAAAGGAGGCTATACCAAGTACTGATATCCCTTGGATACCCCTCACTTTTCAAAAGTGAATAAACATGTGCAATGATGTACCTGTTTTATAATTGACATATCTCAATGACTACTGCACCAAATCATGTCATCCTGGGACCATTTTGTAGCCAATAGTAAATACTACAATCCATCTCACCAAGGCTAAGTGGGATTCCCATGCCTTATGGTGCTACACCAGACTTAGTACAAAACAGCCAAACATTGCACATGTTTTTTCACTCACTGTAGCCTCCTTTTGCTTTAAGCACTGCCTCAACCCTCCTAGGCATGCTCTCAATCAACTTCTGACACCCTTCAGCTGGTATATTGTTCCACTCCACCTGAGTCCTCTCCCACAACTCCAATATCCCCTTGGGCAGGTGTTCATACTCTGCAAGCCTCCTCTTGAGGTAAACCCAGGCATGTTCTATAGGGTTAAGGTCAGGAGACTGTGCAGGCCATACCATGGTCCTAAAATCCTGCTCTTCTAGCCATTCCTTGACCTGCTTGCAGGTATGCTTGGGGTCATTGTCCTGCTGGAAGATGATGTCAGGAGGATGGAGACCATAATACTCAAGGGACTCTTGTAGTTCATCCTTCAAAATTTGAAGGTAGAGGTCCCCATCCATCCTACCATCAATCTTGGTAGCATATCCAACACCCTCCCAAGTCATACAGCCCCACATCATCAGAGAACCCCCTCCAAACTTCAGTGTCCCCTTTACTAGCCTATCATTCAGCTTCTCCCCTGGCTTTTTCCATGCCCATTTGCACCCATCTGACCCCAGGCAATTGATTTTAGTCTCATCAGACCATACCACCCTCTTCCAGTCCTCCAAAGTCCAATCTCTGTGAGCATAGACAAAGTCTAGCCTTGCCTTGTGATGCTTAGCAGAGAGGATAGGTCATTTTCTCTTTACCATAGCCTTCATACCAGTCTTTTTCAAGTGCTGGCAGACAGTATTTAGGTGAAGGGGTTGGTTGATAATGTTGGACAGAGTTTTGGTCACCTGCACAGCATTTTCTGCCTTCTGAGTTGAGATGAGGTGGATGGCATGGTGGACATTAGCAGGGGAGAGCTTGGATGGATGACCTCCACTGGAATTTTGCAGGCTGGAACACTCCTTGGAATGAAGCCTAGAGATAGTAGAGCCATGTAGGCCAGTACTAGAGGCAATAGAAGCAGGAGAATGACCAGAATCAAGCATAGTCAGGATAGTATTCCTTTGGGTGGCAGAGAGAGACCTCATGGTGGTAAAGGTTGGGAATAAAGAAGCATGTGAACATATTCAAACTCAGACATAATGTTTATGTGTGCATCTTTGTTTGTAAGACCAAACAGCCACAATTATTCCTTCATTTCACCCAGATTCTACTGCCAGACCAAAAGTGAATAAATGTGTGCAATGATGTACCTGTTTTATAATTGACATATCTCAATGACTACTGCACCAAATCACATGATCCTGGGACCAATTTGTAGCCAATAGTAAATACTACAATCCATCTCACCAAGGCTAAGTGGGATTCCCACGCCTTATGGTGCTACACCAGACTTAGTACAAAACAGCCAAACATTGCACACATTTTTTCACTCACTGTATACCAAGTACTGATATCCCTTGGATACCCCTCACTTTTCAAAAGTGAATAAACATGTGCAATGATGTACCTGTTTTATAATTGACATATCTCAATGACTACTGCACCAAATCATGTGATCCTGGGACCATTTTGTAGCCAATAGTAAATACTACAATCCATCTCACCAAGGCTAAGTGGGATTCCCATGCCTTATGGTGCTACACCAGACTTAGTACAAAACAGCCAAACATTGCACATGTTTTTTCACTCACTGTAGCTCCCTCCCAACTTCATATGACTCCAACATTGCTGCGATGACATCCTCAGCTCTCATCTCTCAGAAGGACCTTGAGTCTGACTTCATTATGAAGATTCTACTTGATGAGTATGATTGACACAAGGTCCACTCAAAGAAAACTACCTCAGGCACCACTGAGGATGCAGCTTACTCAGTGAAGGACAAGAAGTCGACCACCTGTGAAAACTGTGGAAAGAAGGGTCATGCCAAGGACCAATGCTGGCAAGAGGGTGGCGGAAGAGCTGGGAAGGCTCCTAAGTGGTTCAAAGGGAAGAAGAAAGGTAGTGAGAAGGCTGCTACTGTGGCCACAGCAGCGAGCACAACTGCCCAGCCCAGCACAGACACTGAGCCTGATGGAGTCTGGCTTGCACAGGCAGATGATCTCAACCTCGACGAGGAGGCATTTACCAGAACCTATGACCATGCCCTCCTTGCAGGGGCAGGCCTTGACAATCATGAAGAAATGATCCTCTTCAACTCCAGTGCTTCGAGGCACATGTCCTCCTACTGCAGTCAATTCCTTGACTACAAGCCCATCATACCTAAGCCAATCACAGCTGCTGACAACCACACCTTCCTTGCAATTGGAAAAGGGGACCTCATGATCTCCCTGCCATCTGAAAAGGGTCAAACCCGTATCTGTCTCAAGGATGTGCTTTATGCACCCAAAATGGGCATCACCCTTGTCTCTATAAGCAAACTTGACCTTGCAGGATATGCAGCACTCTTCCATGACAAGCGCTGTCAGGTCTTCAATGCTCAGAAGAAGAAACTGGGTGAAATTCCCCTAAGCAAAGGTCTATACTGTCTCAAACACTCATGTCATATTTTTGCTGGTCTCACAAAGGCCTCTGAGCTGCTCACAATGGAGGAAATTCATACCCAACTTGGCCATATTGCCCCTGCAGCCATCTGAGCCATGCTCAAAGATGGAACAATCTCTGGCATTATGCTTGATGAGGCACCCTCTACCATGGGTACCTGTGACTCCTGTGAGTATGCCAAAACCACCCACAAACCTATTGGAAAGGAATGAGACCCACCACAATGAGAAAACCTTGGAGATGAAGTCCACACAGACCTCTGGGGACCTTCCCCTGTCCAAACACCAGGCCATAGCCTGTACTATGCTTCATTTATGGATGACCACACTTGGTACACCACTCTATACCTACAGAAATCCAAGGCTGACACTTTCTCATCCTACAAAGCATACGAAGCTTGGTTGTTGACCCAGTTCAACACAAAGATTAAGCGTTTGCATTCTGATCATGGTGGCAAGTACCTGAGCAAAGAATTTAGTCAATACCTGCAGTCAAAGGGCACAGAAAGGTGAATCACCATGCATGACACACCTGAGCATAATGGTGTAGCTGAACGACTCAATCACACACTGGTTGAATGTGTCCAAGCCATGATACATGCCTCCAGATTACCCAAAAACCTCTGGGGTGAGGCAATAATGCATGCAACCTGGCTGAAAAACAGATCATCGACACATCGTCTCCGAAATAAAATGCCCTATGAAATGCTGTACAAAAAGGTGCCCAACCTATCTAATTTACCTGTCTGGGGTTGTTGAGTCAAAGTTCATGACCCCAGTGGCTCAAAACTTGATGCTAGGGCTTGAGATGGACACTGGCTGGGTTTCGACACTGAAAGCAATGGCCACAGGGTGTATTGGGTCGACTCGAAGACAGTTGGGGTCGAGAGAAGTGTTGTATTCCCCAAATGAGATGTCTCTGTGTTGCTTCAATGCCTACCACATGAGGGGGAGAATGAGGACTTACAGGACATGCAGAATGGTCGCAATCCATCGCAAAACCATACAGAACGTCAGGAATCGCTCCCACAAGGCCAAATGACACAAGAACGACCTGCGCTTGAAGACCAGCAGCCAAC
This sequence comes from Pisolithus marmoratus, assembly GCA_024613145.1. Taxonomy (NCBI): domain Eukaryota; kingdom Fungi; phylum Basidiomycota; class Agaricomycetes; order Boletales; family Pisolithaceae; genus Pisolithus; species Pisolithus marmoratus. The sequence continues at coordinate 75,347 of JANFAE010000348.1, read as the reverse complement.
AGAACCAGAAATGATGCATCACACACCTAGAACTGACCATTTGGGTCCAACCTTCAAAACTCCACCTCCACTTCGTCATTCCACTCGACAATGCTTCGAATCAGACTATGTGCAATGTCTGAGAGCAGGAGAGGGCACTCGTGATGGTTGCATCACACTGGATTACATGAGACAACTATGTGACAGTGACAGTCGTCACAACAGTCCTAAACCACCCGAGAATGCAACTCTTGCTCTAATCAAAGATGAATTAACTGCAGATGACAACTCAGAAGATATCTATGCTATGGTAGCTGGTGTTAGTGAGGCCAAAGGGCTCGATCCATCAACAGTAAATGAGGCATGGGCACGAGCAGACTGGCCAAGCTGGGAAGCTGCCATAAATGCTGAACTGAAAAGCCTTGAAGCCGCTCGCACCTGGGATGTCATCAAATGCCCCACCAGAGCGAACATCATTGGCTGTAAGTGGGTCTTCAAGATCAAATGGAATGCTTCAGGCGAAATTGAGAAGATAAAGCATGACTTGTTGTGAAAGGTTACTCACAGGTCCAGGGGATCGATTATGAAGATACCTATGCCCCTGTCACTCAACTGTCATCCCTACGTACTGTTCTCGCTATTGCTGCTTGCAATGACTGGGACATCGAAGTCTTTGACTTCCACTCAGCCTTCCTTAATGGTAAACTCAGTGAGGGTGAAGATATCTACATGCAGCTCCCAGAAGGCTATGCTATGGATGGGAAGTTCACCTGACCAGTCAGAAAGCTGAATGTTGCCTTGTATGGCTCCAAACAGGGAGCGCTAAGGTGGTACCAGGAGCTCAGTAAGTTGCTCAATGAGCTCAGACTCAGCTGTGCACATGCAGACTGGGGGATCTTCTATGGTGAGATTGGGCATGACATACTCATGCTTGCCAGCCATGTCGATGACTGTACAATCACTGGTAGCTCTCCTGAACTCATTTGTTCATTCAAACAAGAAGTTTCAGCATGCTACAAGATCTTGGATCTAGGACCAATTAGCTGGCTACTCGGAATGCAGGTAACCCATGATCAAAGTGCTCGAACCATCTCTCTCTCACAGCAGACATACACAGAAGCCATCTTGGCTAAGTATAACCTTGCTGACTCCAAACCAGCCACTGTCCCAATGGATCCTGGGCTGAAACTCTCGCATGACCAGTCCCTGAAGTCCATCACAGAAGTCGCACATATGAAAAATGTTCCCTACTGCACTGCTGTCAGATCCCTGATGCATCTGACAGTTGGAACCTGTCCAGACATTGCATTTGCTGTTTCCACAGTTGCACAGTTCAATAATGCACCTGGAGTAGCTCATTGGGAAGCTGTAAAATAAATATATAGATATCTGGCTGGTACCAAAACCTTCACACTGACATTTGGCATCACCAAAAGTGGCCTTGTAGGCTATACTAATGCTGATGGAGCCACACAGGAACACCAGCATGCCATCAGTGGCTATGTGTACCTACTCGATGGTGGTGCTATTAGCTGGACATCTTGGAAACAGGAACTTGTTACACTTTCCACTGCCAAAGCTGAGTATGTGGCTGCTACCCATGCAGCAAAAGAAGGTTTATGGCTATGACAACTCATCAGAGAGGTCTTCCGCCCTCTCGAGCACCCACTCCCACTCCATTTGGACAGTCAAGCTGCAATTGCCCTCATGAAGGATGGTAGCTATCATGCTCATACAAAGCATATTGACATAAGATACCATTTCATTTGTTTTGCTGTTGAAAATCACTCTTTTCATCTCATCTATTGTCCTACCTCCGAAATGGTTGCTGATACCCTTACTAAGGCCTTACCCCATACTAAAGCTAAACACTTTGCTTTGGCACTTGGACTTCGTCTGAAGTGAGGGGGAGTGTTGGATGTTTAGGTTTACCTTAGTAGAGACTACAGACATCTGCTTATATAATCACCCTAGTAAATTTTTGTATGCACTCCTTCACACCTCAGTGACTTCCTATATCACTGAGGTGAGCTACACTATTCTTACCCTTCATTACTACCTACTGATGTGCTGTAGACTCATAGCTCATTAGGTAGATAATCTATAGTGACTTCCTATATCACTGAGACTCATAGCTCATTAACCTGAGCTTGCAGAAGATGGCTGCAACTGGCACACCTATGGCAGTTGGGTGCTGAAGGCTATCTCTGAAGATGGCTTGATGAGTTACCTAGATGGGTCTGAAACATGACCTTCAACTCTGAAGTTACTACAGGAATATGGTGCCACATGGACACCATGAAATAGTGAGGAACAAGATGTTGTCACAGCCTGGAAAACTGCTGATGACACATGGCATTAATGGACTGCTATGGTCCACCACATCATCATTTCCAGTCTACCCAATTCCATCCTAATGCTATGTATGCATCTGGATACCCCGCACAAAACATTTGCCTACCTCGAAAATTGCTATGGTCAAATTCCAAGACCTGAAAGTTTGAAGGTCATTGACAAAGCTTCACAACAGTTTGATTGCCATCTGAGCAGTGCACAACTGCTTGAAGTGCTCAGAACATCTTTGACAGCCACCATGAACCAGAAATCTCAACTAGGGAAGAAGAGGGCTCCATAGACAGCCCAAATGACTGCACCAAGACTAAAACTGGGTACCTGACACCTGAGATTGAGGTCATAGATGTGCAGCAGGTACAAGATTACCTACCAGTGGTTGAGGTTGGGAAAGAAGATCCAGAACAGCCAAGCAAATGTGCAAATGTGCTCATCGCAGCTGATGAGGCTAGTCAGCATGCAGACAATGAGGTTCCAGAGTGCCAAAACCTAACTGAGTGGAGCTCTGAGGCTCCCAAGCTTGCAGATGAGCCCACTGAACAGAGCTGTGGGTACTCTATTGAATTCACACCAAAAATGCATCTCGAACAGGATCCAAGTCTCCCAACGAGTGGTGAGACAGCTCTCAAGGTGCCTGAACCACCTCTGATGGGCATCCCACCATTGCAGGCAAGGGCCTGACAACCTTTCCACTAAGCTGAGCTTCAAATTCACAGTTGATGAAAAAATTGAAGAGCACTCAACACTGCAAGCATTTCACAATTTTCCATGCCAAAATATCTTGAAAAAATTGAAAAAAGAGATACTCATTTATTTGGGCTGTGTTCACACAAAAAATGCAAATATAATATTTTGTTTTCTTTCTCTTTTTTGTGCACAAACATGAATTGATGGTAGTGCTGATTAGCTTCTGCACTAATGGGTATTACCATCAATCAATGTTTTGTTGCAAGTAATGCAAAGAAAAGAAAATATTATTTTTGCCTTTTCTCTTTGAAAACACCTGTGAAAAAAGAGTATCACTTTCTTCAATTTTTTTAGCATGTTTTCTGAAGAAAAATTGTGAAATGCTTGCAGTGCAACAGGTGTAATGAAGCATGCAGGAACTTGTTGATAGTCTGGAACTTTTCAACTGTCTATTTACCAAAAATGTGACAAGTTCAAACAGACATAAGCAGGCCCCAATGGAATATATGAATTCAAAGGCTGAACTGTGAAACCAGTGGTCTAACCCAGAGTGTTTGTTTGAAAATGTGGGACTGCCTCATAGGACCCCTCATCAGGCATAGAACTTGTCATTGTAGTCACAAAAAATGACCTCCTCAAAATCCTTTGTACTTTGAAGTTAGCCACTCATCATGAGTGACCTTATACTTGTGCTGCACTTGAACTAACTGTGATTCTAGATGGGTTCTGTTCCCAAGAATGCATTGTGAAGTACATACTGAGATCTTCATTGCATACTTTCAGTTTCATATGTGATGTCTGGGCAACACCTTGAGCCACATATCTTGTGCAGATAATGACAAGCCATCTTTTGCTGTACTAAGGCTGATGATAGACAGAGAACTTGAAGTTCAGGTAATGTTTCAAGGCCTCTGTGGACATGCTCATTGTTTCTCATTGTGCATGCATTGTGACCATCTATTCTGCATGCTGTTTTTGCAGTGCACTGCTAAGAGCTGATCTGGTGCTGCTGCAGCTCCATTGCTGGTTGCTGCCCATGTGTGATAATGCTACTACAACATCATCCTGTTCACAGACAGACCTGCCACCACCAGTAACATCTATCTCCAATCCTACAGTCATTACCCATGTATAATGTATATCAACATACATTGCTCTCAGCAGTCATACAGGTGCACATACATAATTGTTGATAGTCACACCAGCATGTCTTATCAAATGTAAATTATTTCCAGAATCTGCTCTTCCTTGTCCTGCAATTTTTTCTGCAAATATTTGATCATGCTCAGAGTGGCTTGACAAACTACTGCAGTGAGAGTGAGGTGCAAATCCCTGGGGTGCAATTGTAAGAGGCATGCAATCAACATTTCTGCATCACAGGAGACAGAGATCAACACCAGCTGCCAACCATTGGCAATGCTATCAGCTATCAGATCCCAATGACAAAACAACACTCACCTCATAGACATTCCATACACAGTAGGCAATAAACAAGAAGCCACCAATAATCCCAAGTACGACAATCACCTGAACCCTCATCTCCACTAATGAGCGAACAGCACCCTTCAGGGAAAGATTCCAAGTCCAAAGGTTCAGCTTAATGGCCCTCCAAGACCTTGAAAGCACTACTCAAGGACCATTAATGCATTCCATAGACCTTGAGACCTCTTACCATTATTCTTACATTTCCCTACCTTGATGTAAGTGTCTCCCACAGTTTCAGCAGTTGCAGTAGCAATTATGGTACTACCAGAGTAATCAAAAGTCTAATGCATGCTGCTCAGTGACCTGAGAACACAAATGGATCATGTGACACACTGTGACAGCTTGCACAATGCACCCTGGGGTGAAGGTCAAAAACAACTTCTGCAGATGAGGTGTTTTAACATACCCTCATGGTCTAACAACTGGAGGGGCTCCCCTGACAGGACTTCCCAGATATGAACATCCCCATCAGAAGAACCACTGACAACAGCAGCACCATCCTGGAGCCAGGACACTTGCACCAGTGTAGGGAGAGTATCCTCCATAGTAGGATAATGTTGGGATGAGAATCCACACTCTAGACAGGGTAGGAATGGTTGGGTAGCCTAGTGGTAAGGCACCCCAGTACTAGTGGGAGGACCCAGGTTCAATCCCTGGTCTGGCCAGTATTTTCAGTCATTAGATAATTCTTTTATTTCATTGTTTTTGCTTATGTTTTTCTTTCTATTATACTTTTGTTTCACTTTTACTTAGTGTTTGCACACATTGTGGCTTATGTAAGCCCATGCGAGCACTTAGAAGAGTACTGTACATACTTAAGAATAATAACAGACATGCTACCTCAGATGAAAGCTGGAATTAAGATGAAACAGACTCAGAATATTATTTCTCCATTCTCAGACAGTCCCTAGACATTATCTGAGCTTTTATTTGGATTTCAGGGCGCATTTTTCATCTTTTCCCCTTACTGCTTGACTCTGTACCAGGCAACTCCAGCCTCCTGGGATGAATTCATCACTCTTCCCCCACTAGGAGACCTTGACCTATACCCTAGGGTCTCTCTCTATCATTCTTTACACCAGAATGTTTTTTTCCTCTGAGGGTGGTGGATGTTTGAGATGTATATCAGGGTGAGACTGTCCTAGAGAATATATGTCAACACCATCACCCAAATTTGTCAGGGAAATGCATTTCTTGTCAGATGAGAGCACAGCATGGCTGCTAGCACAGTCTTCAAAAACAGATCTGCAGAATGATGACTTTAGCACTTACACAATTTGATGACTATGGATGGGATTAATCTGCCAACATTGTTCGAGAGAGCCAATGTCCCAACAGCTAACATGAGAGTTGAACATTTCAGCACCTGATATATCAAGTCAGAAACACTTACACCATGCCATGGTTGAGGTAGGCAATGACCAACTCAGTCCCTCTCTCCCTAAATGCAAGTGCTCGACCATGTATCCTCTTGTCAGGTTGCTCAGTCATAAGTGGCAGTTTGCTTGGTGGTGGGAAGATCTTGAAAGTAGCATATTTATCTAAAAAATGTCAATATTGCTCTTTAATATCTTAAATGCAATGCACAGGCAACCTCTTTCATGATGTGGATTTTGGAGCCTAGAGCAATAGTGATGTAACCACTATATTCATCAACAGTGAGTGTAAAAACTGGGGCTTTGGTGCCAGTGAGAATGGAACTAGTTGATTCTTGTGTCTATCAGTATGGTTAGTTGGTTCATTCATAGACTCAGTCATGTCCTACATCCGAGTTTTCACAAATGGCTAGTGCACCATTGGAGCAACCAACAAACAAGTGATACATATGTTGAGGATCCCATGTGAGGCTGAGGATAGCAGAATGAAAGGCAATGCAGTACATCAGAGCACCACTGAGTGGCTCCCATATGATAATGCTTCCATCCTCACTTCCACTTGCTAATAGACTTCCAGTTGGAGAGAAGGCAAGAGAATTGATAGAGTCAGTATGGCCATTCAAAGTATGCTCAGGTGCAAATGGGAGGAAGGGTTTCATTAGCCAAGGGGTGAATGGTGGGGCATACCAATGGTGGGCAATTTGGGATGACTTTGAATATGGAAATCTCATAATGTATGAACATACACTAATTTGGTTTGACTAGTCTGAGGTGTGCCACTGGAATGAGTAGCCTGAGTGTAGCCTAGGAGACTTCATGCCTGCATTAATGTGTATTAATGATAAAGCCTGGCTTCCCAAGACCGAAAGTCTGACATTGGCAATGACTCACCTTCATAGCATTTCATCTCATTTTTACATACAAACAAACAGAAAGATTTAACACAAACAAACACACACAGTGGCAAACAGAGACATAAGTATAAATGGTGTTAAATCCATAACCTATGACTATGTAGACCAGGATCCTGTTGTCTAAGCCCAGTTCCTAATGATATTGTGTAAGGGAGTCATCAGAAGCCATTGAGTACCTACTAAAATGAATATACTCAATACTAGGGCAAAGAAAAAGTCAAAGAGACATTGTTGCCCCCACAGAAGTAAATTGTCATGACTGTCTACCATAATATTTTCCTTTGGGCTCTCACTGTTATCAACAAACTGAGGGAATACTTATCATCAGAATTTGTGCAGCAATATTGAGAGGACTAGTGCTTACCCCAGTCAACCATACTTGAAGAAGTACTTGGTCACTAGTGCTTGAAGACCCACTGTTGATAAAGTGCTTGTTGACCTGAGGTGAGCTATACTATCTACCCACATCAGGTGTATGCCAAAGGTAGAAAGATATTGTGTGACGTATGCTAACAACTTGTACCACATGAAGCTCTGTGTGCAATGTGGGTGATAGTTACAAACATGGGCACTTAGAGAACATACCTGGGCCATGGTGTAGAACCTGAGCTAGTTGACAAGTGTTAATATCCCACAACAATACTTGGCCATTATCGGTACCAGTAATTGCTACTTGTCCATCCAAATCAAATTGGACATGACATATATAATTTTGTCTTATTTTCAACCAAAGATGCTGCACATGATGCAGTGAGGACATTGGCTGATATGCCAGGTGATATATATCAACACCATCGATGAGGTTCCATACAAGCAATAATTGAGAGGTTTCATGGTATGCAGTGCTCCCTCTAAGCAGAAATAAGATTACAAATGAGAAAAATAGTTTGAAATATAGAACCTACATGTGCATCCTTATCTTGTGATGGGATATCTGGTTCCATGGGGCAATCTTCCAGGCAATGCTAAAATCCAACTAAGGAAAATTTCAACTAATAACTGAAAATCTGGGCCATACACTTCGCATGAGTCTAGGAATGCAAATGCAATGCAATGCCCTTGGTCAAAGAAGTGAGTGGATATTGGTAAAGAAGGTAGCCATGGATGCTGAGGCAGTGGGTGGAGTTGGGCTAGGCAGAGGCTGACTGTACCCTGCCATGAACAAAGATAACAAGATGACCGATGACATTCAGCTCACCTTTGTTTTCTTTTGTTACCTGATACAGTGCAATCCTTCCTTGTGTAGTTAGAACCAAAAGATTGTGGGTTTGGTCAAGCTCCATATATTCTACTGCAGAATCAAAGACTGTCTCCATATGTACCCATTCAAAGAGTACCTGTTGATTTTAAGTGATCATTGCAACTCATATGTTATCCAACTCACTGATCCAACATTAAAACACCATATAACAAGGGTCCCATTGGTGCCCACAGACAACAGGTAGTAAATGTTATTGTGAGCATTGTCATGAAGCCACTTGAGGGACACCATGGGACCTTGCTTTGGTTTTAAGCATCTGCAAAGACTTCCATCCTCCAATGACCAGATGATGACATGTCCATCATCACCTGTTTGTGTGAGCATATACCAATATGATATGCCAATTGACTTACTGCCACTGGCAATGTAGCTCCCATCATCCATAAATGCTGTGCAATTGATAGGGCCACAGTGCCCTTCATGAGACCACTTTAGCCTGTATTCCATCGAAAAATGGTGTATGATTGATGGGGATGGAAGTCAGTAGACACCAGAGCTCTCCTTTGTATTTGGATATGCAATTTTAGGATTAATATCGAATCACCTTGTATGGGTTGCACAATCTAATTATGCTATGAGAGAGAATTTCTATATTTATATACTGCAACAAGTAGACTACTACTAAGACATGGTGCCCATGGGCCCATAGAGTAAGTTGTAACATATGTACTACCATGGTAAATGTGGAGTAAGACATATAGTTTATAGTTGCCACATGGGAAGTATATACAAGTGTTGTCAATTGGTGAAGAATGAAATGTATGATATAACTTGAATGTAGATGGATCTAAAAAGAAGTGGCTTCTTCTCAATTTCTTGAAGGCATCCATTTCCTTGAGGAATTTGGAGAGGGCCTAATATGCTATGAGAGCAGCTCAGAAACATATTTGGGATCAATAAAAATGTATTTCACTGATTGTACAGTTAACAGCATTTGGTAGAGAAGGACAGAATAGAACAAGGTATGAGATGTCACTCGTACATATGTTATGTTATGTAGTATAAGAGCACAACTACTCTAACTACTCAAGGGAAAAGGTTTGCAGTCTTTCTAGATTGAAAAGATCAGCATGCTTCAGAACATGGATGATAAGCACTCACCAATCAAGCTTCATCATAGAAGATATCTACCCAAATGTCAGGTCTGTTGAGGTGTGGACTGTGGTGTAGGGAGTCACTACTCCCTAAGGCTGCAGAACATCCTAGGCAGCCTTCCTCAGTCTCATCGGTCACTCATTGCATGTCTCTCTCTGTAGTCACAGCATCACCTCAGCAAAAACACCACTGCATGTCCTAACATCACACCTCCCATCATGTCCTTCATCCATCACATGCTCCTGTCTCTGCCAGCAACATTGCCACCACCCTTCAGGTACTGCAATAGCCCATTGGCGATTCCCCACTGACCTGTCATGAGTTGACACATCCCCTCGGTGGCTATATCCACTCTACAAGCACCAAAAGCTGTTGCCCTCTTAGTAATGCCACCTCCCATGTCCCCCCTTGGTTGATGAAATCACTGCCAGTTCCACTGCACTCCCTTCCAACCCAAGTACATAGTTGTACCTTTTCTTCTTTACTTACCTTTGTGTTCTGGATGCTGTTTGTTTTACTTTCCATCTACATCACTGCAGCACATGTGATTGTCAATATGTCAGCCTTTATGTTTCTTTTATTACTTTTTGACATATGTCAGATCTGATGTGTTCTGAATTTTACCTTAGATACCACTGTCCCTATACTACAAAAGTCTGACATACTTAGAAAAATATACCACCCACTTTTGGAGTCAACATCTGCATGTCTGAGAGTTTCTAGAGTCCCCAGAGTCATATCCCAGAGTATTTTCGAGTCTCCAGAGCATCCACAGAGTCCCCAGACTAGTCTTATTGTCTATTTGCTGTCTTTGAGTCTTTCTCCATCAGTAAATCACCGCCACTTCATTAAACCAGTCCCCTGCATCTACAAGAATTTTCCCATCGCCTACAAGAGTCTACAATCACTGCCCACCAAGTCCTGAGCATCACAAAGCTTCTACCGATCCAGAAAAACTCCCTGTTGCCCATTCCAAGGTGGACTTTCGAGTTCTTCATCACCTGCATTCCCCAGCCTCAAAGAAAAGTCCACCCTTCGTCTTCTAGTCCCCCTTCTGTCTCCTTCTGACTCAGCACCCATTGGGATGAGCCTAGGTCAAACCTACAGCCTTCCCCACTTTCCCCTTGCACTCTCACAAGAAGAGTTGCACACATCATTTTGGAGCCCACTGCAAGGGGTCTGTAGATCTGGAAAGGAGATCTTTATGACCTACCTGCCACCAAACAGAACTTGAAGAGCTCTTAGAGCCCTTCCATCATCTTTCTATATCATCATCTGATCTTTTTGTTCCCACTGATAACCCCCAAGATATCCCAGAACTTACTTCCCCAGATTCAGAGTTTTTTGCCACAGATTCCCCACATCATCCAGGACCTGCCTCTTCATTGTCAATTGATATACCAGGTGCCTTTGAGCTTGACGAGTCATTTGCACAACTGCCAGATCATCAAGAGTTATTGCTGCTTACTGACTTATCATCTTCATCCTCCCCAACAGCCTCAATTTTCGCCACTGAACAGCTCCTCCTTCCTTCATCATCCCTTAACCCCTCTCAGAGTCTTATTCAGCCACTAGTCCAACCTCCTCCACCGATACCATCCAGAAATTCACCTTCAATTCATAATCCCCCTCCCCCTTCATTGTCAATTCCAGTTCCCATGTCCAACTCTACTAACCATCATGAAATGCTGCTTAGGGGCTCTAACAAAGCCCCCAAATTTTCAGGAAAAACAGAAGATATTTGCACCTACTTTGAGGATGTTGACCAGATCTGCACTGATGGAGGAATCACTGATGACAAGGTCAAAATTAAGTGGGCCATCTGTTATGCCAACCAAAATGAGTCAGAGTTATGGTTGTCTCTTGAATCTGCTGCAGAAGATGACTGGGAGGACTTTACTAAGGAAGTAACCAATTTCTACCCTGGTGCTGATGTTAAAGGTCATCAATACACTAAAGCTGACCTTGAAACCCTCCTCCATCACCAAGTACAGAAGCCCATGTCATCCCTCAATGACCTTGGCAAATATGTCCATGAATTTTGCCATATTGTCACCCTCATCAACAAAAAGAAGAAACTCCCTGACAACTATGTCAATGAGAAGTTCCTTGAAGGTTTCCCCCCCAGATTCCATAACTGCCTTGCCACTTGCCTTCAACTCAAGGATTTAGATCATGACATTGACAATCCATGGCCATTTGATGACATCTACAAGCATGCAATCTACCTCTTAAGTGGAGCATGTCAAAACATTGCTCAGGTCAACAGCTTGGCCTTATTCCCTGAATCCCATTCCCAACCAACATCTCTGCCTACTATCCTGAAATGAGAATATGTCCAAGCTGCTGACCCTGGCTCAGGAAGCTGCCAGACTCAATCTCAAGAACAACAATTTCACTGCTCCTTTGATCCCCACTGCTTCTTCTGTGGCAGCACTGATGGTCACAGGACTCCTGAGTGTGAACTGTGCCAGGAATATGTCCACCAAGGGAAATGTGTGCTCATTGGTGGTAGGGTGTTCATGAAAGATGGCTCTGACATCCCCAGATCCACTGCAGGGTGGAATTTCAAAGAAAAGATTGACAACTTCTTGGCTCTTTGAGAGTCTATAATGGCATTGGCTAATCTAGTGTCTATTCAGTCTCCAGGAACCTCATCTTTGTCTCGAGGATGTGATACCCTGCCCCACCTCATCAATACCATGTTCTTTGGCTCAAATGACACAGAGGAGTTTCAGGTAGAGGTTCACCCCTCATCCTACCTCATCAACAAGGAGATTGAGGATAATGCCAATGAAGAAGACAAGCATGCCCTAGCCAGAGCCTATGCTCAGGTCAAGGAGCTCAAGAATGCTATCAAAAAGAAGAAACCTGCTCGTTTTGATGGTGTTGAAATCCCTGCTTGTCATCCTTGTAATGCCACTACTGTCATCCCTCCCCTAGCCAACAACTCTGCACCAACAACAGCTTCAAACACTCAGCCATCATCTAACATCCCTCAGACAAGACCAAATGCCACTGAGGCATCCAACTCCAAACCCCAATCTAACTCTACTCCTCAGTTTCATTACCAGAGCAGCTTTGACGAAGCTGCTGCTACTAAATGTCTTGTATCCCAAGTTTTAGGTGCCAAGGTCGAAGTTTCAATGCAAGATCTTCTAGCCATTAGCCCAGAAATCTGCAAACAGATCAAAGAAATGGCTATGATGAAGAAGATCATGATTGGTAGCCTCGAGACAGCATCAGAATCATCTTCCTCATCAACTTGGGCTTTGTATGAACAATATCTCATCAAGGATACCAAGGGGAAGTGTGTTGGCCTAGCCACTGCTCCTCTTCATGCCATAGATGGAGTTCTCATGGACAAACTTTGTGTTGAGTGTATTCTTGACAGCAGATGCCAGGTAGTTGCCCTTAGGCATGAGTTATGGGAGGCCTTGGGTGCCCCTCTCCACTCAGACATGTGTATGACCTTGGAGGCTGCTAACCAATCTAAAGAGAGCACTCTAGGGGTCATCGAAAATGCCTCTCTTCATATTGGGCCTGTTGAGGCCCATCTCCAGATCCAAGTCATCGACAGAGCCCCCCTTTGACCTCCTTTTAGGCTGCCCATTTTTCTGTCTACTCAGCAGTGTTCTCCAAGACTTCCCAGATGGCAAGCAATCACTAGAAATCCATGACCCCAACTTGGGCCACCAACTGTTAATCCCCACTTGTCCTCATCATTGCCTCTATCAGTACCCTCAATTCATAAACCCAGAAGACAAGGCAGAGTATTTCGCATGCCAAGAATGCCACTGCCACTTGGATATGGGAGAACCGGGTTTTTAATGTCAGTCAATGACTCGCCAGAGTTTTGAGGAGACCTAGAGAATATAGTATCTGTGTGTTCCCTTTATGTTGCAGACTCCCCTTCTTTGTCTTCAGATTTTATTTTACCTCCCTCCACAGACTCTAAAGAAAATGCTGCTACGACCTATTTGTACAACTATAACACCGACAGTATGCCTGTTCTTGATCCTTTTGATTCGAGTTTTGTTTCTCCAAAAGATCCCTTCCTATTTTCTACGAGTACTATGGTTTCTCCACTGACACTTTTGGTCCTAAGATCCTCTCTTCATTTCGACCCAGTTTATCACATTTTGAAGTACAAACCTGTAGTGAAGAAGGTGAAACCTATCCTGACTGCAATGCCTGTTGAGTTCAGAGTAGAGTGTTGGGAGATTGGTGATCCTCTCACAGACCTACCTGTATTACCATACCACCCCCCTCCTTTTGTTCCTGGTTCTAGATTTATGGTGCAATGAGCAGAAGAGCTTGACCTTGATCCTGCCAGGTTCCTTTGGCCAGTGGAGTTAAACCTTGTTCAATGGCTCATTCATACCCACAAGGCAGCATTTGCTTGGGAGACCTCCAAAAGAGGAACCTTTTGTGAAGATATGTTCCCCCCTCTGAAAATTCTGATGCTGTCCCACAAGCCCTGGGTCAAATGAAACATGACTATCCCACCTGCCATTTTTCGAGATGTCATTAACATCATTAAAGAAAAAGTTGCCACTGGAGTCTATGAACCATCCACCTCGTCCTACCAATCCAAGTGGTTTTGCATCATCAAGAAAGATGGAAAATCCCTTTGTCTTGTTCATGATTTGCAGCCACTAAATGCTGTGTCTATTCAGGATTCTGCAGTTCCCCCTTTTGTTGACTCGATCACAGAGGCCTTTGCCTGCCACTCAGTGTATAGTATCCTTGACTTAATGGTAGGGTATGACCACAGAACTATCCACAATGACTATCATGACCTTACCACTTTCCAAACTCCTATTAGCACTCTTTGACTCATGAAACTTCCTATGGGTTACACAAATGCTGTCCAAATCTTCCATGGAGATGTCTGCCGGATCCTGAAAGAGGAAATCCCCAAGGTTACCATCCCCTTCATCGATGACTGCCCCATTAAAGGGCCAAAATCATGCTACCAAAATGCCAATGGAACCTACAAGATGATACCTGAGAACCATGGGATTTGCCACTTCATTTGGGAGCATCTCCAGAACACCAATCATGTCCTTCATTGTCTTTGCCATGCTGGTGCCATGGTCTCCACCAAGAAATGCATAATTGCTGCTCCATCTATCATGGTTGTTGGGCATAAGGTATCATATGAGGGGAGGATCCCAGACAAAGCCAAAGTTCAAAAGATTAAAGACTGGCCATACTGTGCTAATGTCACTGAAGTCAGGGGATTCCTAGGTCTTTGTTCATACTGCTGCATCTTCATCAAAGACTTTGCCAGACATGCCCATCCCCTCATCAAACTGACCAAGAAAGATGTCCCCTTCAATTTCAGAGATGAACACCACAAGGCCATGGACTATCTCCACTCAGCCATCATTTCTTCCCCAGCACTCAGACCTATTGACTATAACTCCACCTTACCCATTATCCTTGCAGTTGACACCTCTAACATCACTGTTGGATATATCCTCATGCAGGAAGGCAAAGATGGCAAAAGATACCCTGCTCATTTTGGTTCCATTACTCTCAATGATCATGAGCAGCATTATAGCCAGGCAAAACTTGAACTCTTCAGTCTTTTTCAAGCCCTGCATGACATGCAGCTTTATATATTTGGTGTGCACAACTTGGTTGTGGAGGTGGATGTGAGGTATATCAAGGGTATGATTAATAACCCTGACTTGCAGCCCAATGCCACTATCAATCATTGGATTGCTGGTATTCTCCTTTTCGACTTCACACTCATCCATGTACCTGCACCTAAGCACACTGCACCTGATGGACTGTCTAGGAGGCCCAAAGCTGATGAAGACCCTGAGGTAGACAAAGAATATGAGGATTGGGTAGATGAGTGTGGAGCTTTCACAATGGAACTGGTAAATTGCTGAGAGCCAAAGACACTGCCACTATGTCTTCCTGTTAAATCACCACTGTCCATCTACTGCTTATCCAATCCCCCACCCCAGGATGTCAGCATCTTTACCACCATAGAAATGCTGGCAGATAATGCTGAAATAGAGATTCTGGGATCCAAGAAAGTGAAGCAGAGAGATGAAAGGTTAGAAGTGGTGAAAGAGTTTTTGGAGACAAAGAAACCACTAGATGGGATAGGAGAGAAGGAGCTGGAGAGCCTTGTACAACTGGCTTTGAGATACTTCATCAAGGGCAGAGAATTGTGGAGGAAAGAGCCACAAGGTTGTCACCAGCTTGTAGTTCACCCCCACAAGCAGTTTGAAATTATCTGCCAGGCCCATGATGAGTTGGGCCATAAGGGTATTTTCTCCACCCACATCCAATTGCTGATACATTTTTGGTGGCCCATGCTAGAGCAGGATGTTTGCTGGTACATCAGAACATGTCACGAATGCCAGATTTGCCACCTCAATTGCATCCACATTCCCCCTGTCATCACTGTTCCCAAACCTCTATTCTACAAAGCTTACATTGATACCTTCATAATGCCAAAGTCAAATGGCTATTGCTATGTCACTCAAGCCTGCTGCTCACTCACTAGCTACTCAGAGTGGGCTACACTTCGATCCAAAACTGGCAAGTTGATAGGCAAGTTCCTCTTCAAGCAGATTCTATGTCATTGGGGAGCTGTTGGAGAAATCATCACTGACAATGGCAGACCTTATGTTTTAGCTCTTGACTGGCTGTCAAAGGCTTATGGCATTCAACATATAGCTATATTGCCTTATAACTCACAAGCCAATGGTGTTGTGGAATGGTGGCATTTTGATGTTAGAGAGGTGATGGTGAAGAGTTGTGAGGGAGAAGTGTCGAGGTGGTGAGAGGTTGCCCCATCAGTATTTTGGGCAGAACAAGTTACCATCCACAAAGCTATGGGCTTCTCCCCCTATTACATGGCCCATGGTGTCCATCCCAGGCTCCCTTTTGACTTCACTGAGGCAACGTTCCTTTCTCCTTTCGAAGCAGATTTTTATTCAACCACTGACCTCATCACCAATCAAGCTTGTCAGCTTCAGAAATGACCAGAGGACCTGGCACTGATTCATGACTGAGTCCTAAAAGCCCATTTTGCCTTGGCCAAAGACTTTGTCTCTCATTTCAAGCACACCATCCATGATTTCAACTTCGCTCCCAGTTCTCTCATCCTTGTCAGAAACTCTCATATAGAGAAGGAGTTAGATCGGAAAACAAAACCCTGCTACCTAGGTCCTATGGTAGTGGTGCATCATACTAAAGGTGGATCTTACCTTCTTGCAGAGCTCAACAGTGCCATCTCAA
This sequence comes from Pisolithus marmoratus, assembly GCA_024613145.1. Taxonomy (NCBI): domain Eukaryota; kingdom Fungi; phylum Basidiomycota; class Agaricomycetes; order Boletales; family Pisolithaceae; genus Pisolithus; species Pisolithus marmoratus. The sequence goes on along the minus strand of JANFAE010000348.1, from coordinate 58,929 downwards.
AATTCCACTATGCAGCCTTTTGTCTTTTCCCTTACTACCCTTGCAACAAGTCTCGCATAGAGGTCACCCACTTGGTGGGCCTTGAAAACTCTGCCATCAATCAACTCGAAGATGACTCCCTTCCTGACCCAGAGCTTGCTGGGGTCCTTAGGGAAGAGTCAGATGAGTAACTTATACCCTGTCTACCATATTTCTTTTTTCTTTTCTTTCTTTCAATTCTTTTGTTAACTTAACAGACAATCTTCTTATATGCAACTTTCGAAACAAAAAAGTCTGCTGTCAAAAAGCAGAAATAAATATACCATTGAAATCAATCCTTTGTTCTTTCAACCTCTTACTCACTGCCTCTCTTTAAAGAATACTGACAAGAATATGTTACAAAGAAAGACAATAGAAAAGCCACTCCTTCAGTACCACTCATTACTTCCTCTTTCTTCTTTTGTTTATGGATACCTTACTTATCACTGAGTGTTCCACTCACCACAGACACTTTTCTTCTCACTATACCTGCATGAGCAGCAATGTTTTCATTTCAGCTCAGCCTTCGCACTCTCAATCAGAATACCACCTACAAGACGACACATGCTGCAGTTACTCCACACAAAGGCACAACCAATACAGTCTAGCTAAGGACCCATTATGATGTACCTTTCCCACCACTCCTTCAGAGACTGTAGCTGCTGCTTGTTACTGCAAATTGCTGCAGCCATAGTCCCCACCTCAGAAGTAACCTGTGATATCTGTGAGTACAGGTAGCTCAGCAAGTCCTCACTGTGCTTGATTGAATCCTCGAAACCAGCAATCATGGCATCCAACTCCTTGAGTGCTCTTCAGCCTCTGCTGTACACCTGCCATGTGCTCCTCAATGATCATGGGGAATCTTCTACTTCTTTCTCAGGTGGTGGTGATATGTCTGGAGTCCTCTGAGGACTGGTTAAGTCGATGTCAACTTCCTGCAACTTCATACTGACCAACTCTTCAATTGGGTCACCCAAAAGGCTGCTGGGGTTAGCAATGAATGTTGATGCATCATCAGTAGGGTTTTCTATGACTCCAGGAGATGAGGGAGTGGGGACAGGTGTAGGTGGAGCACTAGAAGGGAGGAACAAGGGAGTGGGTGGTGCTGGGGGAGGAGGAACTGGGACTGCTGCTGGTGCAGAGGCTTGTTTGTCAGGGTTGAGGAGAAGCTTGACATGGGGTAGGACTTTGCAGGTCGATGACAATGCTGCTGAGACAGAAGGGACAGGGAGGGGAGCAGTCATGGTCCTCTGCTTCTTGCTTGTCAAGGCCACCAATGCAGGTGAACCTTCTGGATTTTTGCACTGCATGTTCTCATGAGATTATCACCACAGTGTCAGGAATTTGGGACTCACCTTTCGACCTGTTTTATAGGCCTTGTCACATTTCTTCTTCCCCTGGTGACACCATTTGCAAGCTTGACCCTCCTCCCACATGCACAGGATCCCCAGCTTCATGCATAGCCCACATGGCTCTTTGTCACCTTGATTGGTCTCAACAGCCATCTTAATGATGTCCCCCATACTCTTGACAGGGGTGGCAGCATTCTCAATGGGCATGGGTTGTACCTAAGAGAGCATTGTTTGTCATGCCTAAGGATCAGCAGTCATTGTACACACCTTGTCCTTGCCCTTCTCCTTTGCAGTGGCCCTTCCTACCTGCCTTTGCGAATGCCTGACCCCTTGCCCATCTTCCCTGAGTCACACTTGACGATGGTACTTCCTTGCCCTTACCCTTGGAAGCACATTGTGGGAACTGGCTCTGAATCTCTGTTAACCATATGAAAGCTGCCCCAATTGCATCCTGGGTGTCATCATCATAGTCAGGCACACTGGTGCTGACATCCAAGGTGAACTGGTGCAACTTTTCAATGTGCTCCTGTTGCTCCTTGTTACCATTGGGTTATTGCATAGGTCACAGTGCTCACTCACTGATACATCATAGTACCTAGCCAGCCACTCATGCTCTGCATCCTCCCCCACTGACTTGTCAGGGATCTCCTTCATCATCATCTCCAGTTTCTTCATGTTCACCACCCACATCTTGGGTATGGCAGCCCTAGCAGCATCAGGAGCTACAAATGGCATAGATGACATCTTGTGTGAGCTGAGGCGAAGCTGGTTGAGTGTAGGAAAGTGGTGGTGAATGGGACTTAGAAAAAGAGAGGAGTGGTGTTTTGTTTGGTATGTTTTGGTGGTCTTTGTTGACATGGAGACATGTTGCCACAGCACATGACTGAGAACCCTGTGCCCCCTTCCATTGATCCATGCACAGCCACATCACATGTATGACGACATCCCATTTCTGTCCTGATCACTGTATACCCCTGACTGAGGATGGTTAGCATTCAAAGACCCCAGGAGGTGTAGGGAGTCCCTACTCCCAAAGGCTGCAGAACATCTTAGGTGGCCTTCCTCAGTCTCATTGGTTGCTTGTCACATGTCTCTCTCTGTAATCATGGCATCACCTTGGCAAAAACACTGCTGCATGTCCTAATGTCACACCTCTTGTCATGTCCTTCATCTGTCACATGCTCCCATCTCTGCCAGCAACATTGCCACCACCCTTCAGGTACCACTGTAGGGAATGATGTGAAAGGACCTTGGGATATAGGTCAAAGTCTCCTAGTGAGAAGGGGTGGGGGGAATTCATCCCAGGAGGCTGGTGTTGCCTGGTGGAGGGTCAAAGAGTACAGGGAAAAGACCAAAAAATGTGCCCAGAAACCCAAATAAAAGCTGTGATAACATCTAGGGACTGTCTGGGAATGAAGAACTATTATTCCGAGTCTTCTTTCATCTTATTTCTGGCTTCTTGTCTGGGGTAACTTGTCTCTTGTTGTTCTAAGTATGTACAGTACATTCTAAGTGCTCGCACAGGCTTACATAAGCCACAATGCGTCCAAACACTATGTAAAAAGATAACAAGAAAAGTATAAGAACAAATCAGTAAGTAAAAACAATAAAATAAATGAAATACAGTGACTCCAAAAACCCTTTCCATGTTAGCTGTATTGGCAGTGCATGCAGTGCACTGCCAAACACATGGCAAATCACACTAAGCTTTGGTGGAGTCATCAATAGTACATACTCTTGGCAACAAAAGTTCCCACTAAGTCATGTGATTTCATTCACACAGTCCAGAGATATGGACATTTTAAAACAGCAAGTGCATGGAAAGGGTTTTTTTCACTTTTGAATTGGTAACCAGGATCTTATTCAAAACATGCAATAATAGCTATTGTTTGTCAACACAAACAAAGATACACATGTAAACAGTATGTCTGAGTTTAAAAAAGTTCACACACCTGTTTGGTTTTCAACCAAATATGGTCAGATCCCTCTCTTTTACTCAACAAAGCACCACACACTCATTGCTTGACTCTGGCCACTCTGGTGAAGCTATTGCCAAGCAAATTGGTGTCAGCCCCTCTTCTGTATCCAACCTTTGTGCTAAGAGGCATTCTACCCTTCCTAAGGCCATTGGAGGGCATCCTTCCAAGCTTTCTCCTGCTAATATTTGCCATGCTCAATACCTTATCACCTCTGGCAAGGCTGAAAATGCAGTTCAAGTCACCAAATCCCTTTCCAATATCATTGGCCAGCCACTCTCTGCCAATACTGTTTGTCTTTGCTTGAAGAAATCTGGTATGAAGACTGTAGTCAAGACCAAATGCCTGCATGGCTTGCTTGGATTTTTCTTATACCCACAAGGACTGGACTATAGAGGACTGGAAGAGGGTTGTATGGTCTGATGAGACCAAAATCATTCCCCTAGGGTCAGATGGATGCAAGTAGGCTTGGAAAAAGGTAGGAGAGGGACTTAATGATAGGCTGGTACAGGGAACTCTCAAGTTTGGAGGGGTTGCTTGATGATGTGGGGGTGTATGACTTGGGAGGGTGTTGGTTATGCTACCAAAATTGATGGTAGGATGGATGGGGACCTTTACCTTCATATTTTGAAGGATGGGTTTCAACAAACATTGGAGCATTATGGTCTCAATCCACCTGATACAGTCTTTCAGCAAGACAATGATCCCAAGCATACTTGCAAAAAGGTTAGAGATTGGCTAGAAGAGCAGGATTTTGGGACCATGGTATGGCCAGTACAGTATCCTGACCTTAACCCCATTGAACATCTCCAGGGTTTCCTGAAAAGAAGGCTTGCAAGGTATGCAACCCCCCTAATGGGAATGGGGGAGAGTTCAGTGGAGTGGGAGGGGATATCAGTGGAGGAGTGTCAGAAACTGATTGAAAGCATGCCTAGAAGGGTTCAGGCAGTGCTTAGAGCAAAAGGTGGATTTACCAAGTACTGACAATATCCAAATACCCTGGTATATTCAAAAGTGAAAAAACCCTTTCCATGCACTTGCTGTTTTAAAATTCCCATATCTCCAGACTGTGTGAATGAAATCACATGACTTAGTGGGCAATATTGTAGCTAGGAGTATGTACTATCCATGACTCCACCAAAGCTTAGTGTGATTTTGCATGTGTTTAGCAGTGCATGCAGTGCACTGCTAATATGGCTAACATGGAAAGGGTTTTTGGAGTCACTGTATACTGGTAGGGAGCATACCTTCCCTACATCTGAGGGGGGCTTTAGACAGTGACCGTCCTCAGTCACCATGCACCACGCTGTATCATAAAACAAGGCAAGGGTGTCACCTTTGAAACAAAACTCTAGCTAAAATCATGAAAATGCGAACTCGAAACAAAAGAAACCACATAAAAGAAACAAAATCACTACTCAGCTGAAGGGGGGGTGCAGTTCGAAGTGACCTGAGGGTGATTCGAAGGGGGAACAAAGCTTGGGGGGAGCTCAAAGGTAGCTTGGAGGGGACCACCTGGCTCTTGAAGGGGACCACTCAACTCTCAAAGGGGACTGGGCAGTTTGCGACCTCAAAGGATGCCTCGGAGTCACCTCAGGTCGAACTCGAGAGGTGGCAAGGGGTGGGACTGATCCTGAACTCGAAGGAGGGAAAAGTAACCAAGGAGCCAACCCTCCTGGGCCACAAGCGAGGGCCCAGAAGTCCAAATGAGCCTGTAACATGTGCCTGAGCACCTCACAAGGGATCTCCTCACCTGTAGGTAGCACAACATGACCTTGAACCACCCCACATCTTCCCACAGCTAGATACGAAGCAAAAACTCCACACTGTGCTCAAATGTGCCCCCCATGACCACAGAAGAAACAAAACCCAAATCTTCGAGGCCAAACTTGGTGCCTCGAGACCTCTCAGTAGGCCGAGGGATACCTACTCGAAGCCATAGCCTCTTGAAGGGGAAGTGAGTGACCTGGCCCTCTCGAAAGGGACTCGAAACTCGCAGGAGTAAGGTTTGACAGTGAAGCTGGGGTCCCTCGAAGCAAACATGACCTCCCTGGGCATGACCCACAACAGGGGACAGGATGAGGAGAGTGCCTCGAGGGAGGCATGAGATGGGATGAGCTCTTTGAGGGGGTGCTCGAGGAATCACAAAGTTGACAAGAGCAAGTTGAGGCCAAACTGAGGTCATGAGCCCTAGTAGACATGAACTGGGAATGAGAGGGGCAAACCTTTGTTCTCTCCAAATGGTCAACTTGATGTGAACATGACCATTGGTCCTCTCTTGAGCCTCAAAGTGATTTCAAAGCTGACTCACCAGCCTGCTTATCCATGACACACTGCTGTGGCTGAACCACAGTGTGCCACAAGCTGGCATTAGTGACTTGGCGAGGGGATGAGCTGCTTGAAGCATGCTTGGGGGAAGGAGGGGGAGTTTTCAAAGGTTGAGGGCATGCCTCAAAGGGGGAATGTGGGGGAAGCTTCAAGGTCAAGTGCACCTCTCCCTGGGAGCATCTTCTAGAATGAGACTGAGAGTACTCCACAGGGATGTCTGACTTGTAACTGATCAAGGGTGAGTGCATGTGCTGAGAGGGTTCCTTGGGGAACTTGTGAGCTAATGAGGGGTCCTTCAAAGCTAGACAAGGAGGTCAGTGGCCTACCCCCTCCTTGATAACCTCCTTTGTGATGCGAATGATGACCTCAATAGGCCACAGGTGGCCCAACTCGAACAAAGGGTATCTGGATGTGAGCCTCCTTGAAACCTCAAGCTCAACTTGTGGTGGGAGCCCTCAAAGGAATAGCTGGCCTTGATGGCTCAACTCCAAGATGTTCCAACTCACCAGGGCCAAGAATGAGACCTGGAAATGATGAAGGTAGTCCCCTAGGGCTGCAACTGAGCTCAGTTCACTGTGATGAGTCCCCTCAAGGAAGGTATAGAACTCCTCAAAGTACTCAAGGACATCCTTGACTGGCTCAATCTCAGGGTACTGGAGAGTTATGAGTGCCTTGAAGTTCTCCCATCACTTGAAGATTGGGGCACTGGCCATGAGGTAGCTCCAGAGCCTTCCAGTGTGGGGTGGTGCTCTGTCAATTGCAAACTGGATGAGCAATGTAGAGATGAAATAGTTAGTCACCCCAAACGAGGGCAGTTCGAGCAAAGGAAGTGCGAGCAAAGCTTTCATCCCTAAAGGGGCCTCTAGGACTTAGTACTGGCACTGAGAACAACTCCTCTCGAGTGAGCAGAGATATGATGAGATGATCAGGACTCCTCTTTGAGTCTTTTACAGTGATGCACAAGATGGATGGTAAAAGTAGAATGTCTTCTATGTTCTGCGCCCACCTGACTGTCTGCACAGGCTTAGTCAGCACCAGCATCTCCCGCCACTCCCTCTCCCGCTCCTAAGTCCCCAGCACCCCTCGCAACCTCGAATCCCTCCCCACACCTCTCGATTCCCCCTTGCGCCTGACCTTGACCCCCTTCCCTCGAGCTGCCAGAGCCCCCTCGAACCCACCTGCTACCTCTCGAGACCTCCCTGCTACTTTTCCAAACCTTCGAGCACCCCTCATACCCTCAATCTCCCTCTAATCTCTTGGTCGGGGCTTCGCTGCGCCTACATCTGATGGGGGCTTTAGATAGCGACTGTCCCTGGTCATCAGGTCAAGCCTTACTTCATCCAAAGCAAGATCGAAGCCTTGCTCAACTTCCAGACCAGCTCGAAACCTGGATCACGACCCTCGAAAGGAGCCTCGAGACTCTCGGGCACACTAGGTGGGGCACTGCAAGGGTTCAGAGACCCAGATCGAGACCTTGTCCAAGTCTGGATGCGCCATTGCAACCCAAGTATCTCGTCTGAGCTCTTCGAGCCTTAAAATATCTACTAACCTCGGTCAGTTCATCATGTAGCAGGATAAAATAAGACAGAAAGAGTGTCGGTGACTCCCAAAAGTCAAACCGAGCCCCACACACTCGTTACCATAACGTCCCCCTTTGTGTGCTCAGGTTGTGAGCAATCACTTCCAGATATAGCTGGACTTTGTTGATTTGACCACAGCCACATCAGTTCCTGCACAGAAGTCGCTCCTCACACCTAGCCTACCCCCCCTCTTCTCTCCCTCCTCTCTCACCACTCCCCCATGTCGCCCCCAAATGCTAGCCACCAGCTGCATCCCCCTCATCCCCCATTGCTAATGCTGAGTGCACTCTGGCGCTCATCCAAGAGTTGATGGCGTCAGTTGGAGACACCCCAGGCAGTGGCACGCTGTTGGCCCAGCTGGCCAGCTTCGAGGTACATCAATCCTTGTCACCACCTTCCTTGCTTCTTAACGTTTTCAGGCTTCCCTCTGGAGTTCCCAAGCTCCCACTACCACCTCCCTGTCCCTCTCCAAACCTACTGCTGTCCCTCTTCCTATCGAGGATGCTCCGGGTGCCCTCGGGGAGCACGATGTCTCCATGGACGATGCCACCTTTGCTGGCGCTGACCACCCTGCGGTCGCCACTCTCCCAGACACCTCCCACTCGACTGCCACTCCCCTGTCTCCCTCACCCTCATGCCCCTCGACCACATCCACCCTCACCCCTTCATCGTCCCCTGCCCATTCTCGTCCCCCTCGCAACCTCACTTCCAAACATGACGAGCTTGATGAGCTCCCAGCCATCACCACACCCCCTGCCAGTTCAGTTCCTTCTATTCCGGCCAACTCGCCCCTCACTTCATGTGCTCGACTCATCGATTCTTGCCCCAGCGCTCGTCCTGACATGGAGATGGAATGGCACATGTTCGCACCTGACTGGCATCTTGAATTCGTACCACGTGGCTCAACCACTGGAGGAAATACCGTGTACCCCACTGCCACTTGTGCCAGCTGTGTCGAGGGGAAGGCCATTTGCAGTGGGATCACTGGGGTGAAGTGTGCTCCTTGCAAGGTGAGGCACACAGTCTGTTCCCTTTATGTGAGTCATCCTTGTCTGCCTTCCTGCACTTCCCCTCAAGCACCTCGTCTTCGATCCCTTCTTTAGCAAGACACCATTGAAGGTCGAGCTCGAGCTAAGGCACTCATTGCTGGGCATCGGTACATGGAAGGTTGCCCCTCGACCAAGGACCCTATCAAGCTCAAGCCTGGCTCTACCAGAGTCACTCATCCCAAGAAACACGTTTGTCTTCCCATCCCCTCGTCTTCCAGCTCATCAGCCTCAGACCATGCTCCAGTCCCCTTGACCTCTCAACCCTCTCCCATGTCTGACAGCTCAGCCCTCGCCATCGCTCTTGCCATCCAGGATGTGATCATAGCCGCTGTCAAGGCTTTCAATCAGTCCCTCGAGGAGCAGGGCCTGTCTCTGAAGGCTCAAGGAAAATGCCGCGCCCACGATTAAAGGAACCCTTTGTTGTCTTATCATAGCATTGTCTCCTCTTGTGCGAAGCTTCAACAGCTTCATTTTGTATCTACAAAGTCTTTGTCAGCGCAATATACTCCATCCTCTCCACAATACTTTGATGAGTGAAAACAGGATTTTTTTTTTTTTTTTTTTTTGATGGTGTGAAGAGTCGAATGCGTTTATGTACGAAGTAAATATTGACACTCTCACTGGGATTATCTTACTCATCCTCATCTAGATAATTCTCTTCAGGCCCTGCCATGTCATCGATTGAATCGTGCTCGATCTCAAGGAGCTTGGCCTCTGTCCTTCCCGTAAGCTCAAGGATTGAGATATCGACATGTGACCTAGAGAAATAAGGTAGTAAGCGAAAGGTGGCATATCGAAGACGAGAGATGGAGCCGTCGAGCTCTGTGAGGAGGTAAGCCCCTCCTCAAGTCTTTCTTAATACAACCATAGGCCCTAAGTATTGAGGCTTGGTCTTTCAATCCAGCTCCTTCTCCACCCTCGTGTTGCGCACCAGCACGAGATTGTTAGGTGCAAACTCGTGCACTCTTATCAAGCCCTTCACTCTGGCCTCAAACTCTTTCGCAGACCGACACTGCGCAGCATATACCTGGTCTTGGACCCTCTCAAGGTCTTCCTTCCTTCGTTCGAGCTGCCTGCACCAGTGAGAAATCAGTTCCTCGGTCGAATACTTATTCTGGTCCCAGTTCATGAGGAAAGTAGCCTCCACGAAGTCAAAAGGGAGCCATGGCTCTATGCCATGTACCATCTGGTAAGGGGACAGCTTCGTGGACTTTGCTATCGTTACCCTTTCTGCCCAGAACACATAGGCCGCATGATTTGCCCACTTCGACATATCTCCTTCGCAAGTCTTCACCAAGGCCTCTCGCACCGTAAGGTGTTGCCTCTTGACGATCCCATTAGCTTGCGAGTTATACAGCAAGATCTTGATGTGATTGATTTTGTAGGTACTCAAGAGGAAATCGACAGCTTGCACGAAGGCTGACCTGTTGTTGGTCACTATCTTGTGAACTGTGCCCCATCAACACAAGATCTGTTCGAAGATAAACTTTCCAAGTACTTTGCCTGTCTCAGAATGTAGCATTTGCCATTCAGGGTAAGCAGTCAGGGAACACCTAGCTTGAATGATAAATCTAAACCCATTTGACTTCGGCAGATTCATCGAGTCCATATATGCCTTATAAAATAAGGGTTCGGGCATGGCTATGACTGGGGGAATATGGAGTTTATCCATTCTTCGAATCTGGCACTTGTGGCACGTCCAGACGAACCATTGTACATCTGAACTTATGGACAGCCACCAGAAACTGATCAGTAGTCTCATTTTAGTGGAGAACGTGCCTTTATGTCCCAAGCCATTGTGAGCTTGCCACAACAGATCCAGTCACTTCTCGTAGGGTGGTACTAGCTGGTGCTTCCCTTTTGCTTCCTGATGCCAGAGCTTGCTGTCCTTGATGAAGAATCTGGTAGCATACCATATCAATGCCTCAAATTGTGAGTCAGATAGTCCTGAGGGGCATTCACCGGTTTCAAGAAGGCATCGAGCCAGCTCTAGCCTCTCATCCCACTCCTTTTCCCTTCGTGTCCTAGGAACTTTGACATCAGGCGAAGCATCTGTCCCGTCAGATTGAGATGACACCACCTGGGCTGCAACGATCCCCTTCGATCTTCCTCCCAGCGTTTCCCTCTCCTCAAACAAGCTTCCATGGATCGGCCGGCTTGAACCCCACTGCTCAAAATAAGTCTCCAGCTTCTCCCCTCTTTGCAGGTTGAAGACTTCGACAGCGAAGGTTCCCACATTGTCAATCCAGTCCTCATACTTGTTGTCCTCGATGGGGTCTTCTTCAGCTCGGGGTTGCCTTGATAGCCCATTGGGACCCTTGTGTCAGTCTGCAGGTACATGGATCAGCTTGAATTCAAAGAGTAAGATACCTGCGATCCAGCAGTTGATGGATGCATTGGGTTGGAGATCGGGATTATTGATCATCCCTTTAATATACTTGGTGTCTACCTCAACTGCCAGATCCTTGACACTGAAGATATAATTGTGCATGTCCCTCAAAGCCCAGAAGAGCCCGAAGAGCTCTAACTTCGCTTGACTGTACTGACTTTCTTGGTCATTGAGAGCGATCGAGCCATACCTCAAAGGGTAACGCTTGCCGTCTTTGCCAATCTGTAACAGTAAGTACCCTACTGTGATATGAGAAGTGTCGATGGCTAAGATAACCCTTCGACCTGATTTATAGTCGATGGGCCGAAGAGCCGGTGAATGCACTAGTGCATCCTTCAAATCATCCATGGCCTCCTCATGTTCCTGCTCGAACCAGAAGAAAACCCCTTTCTTCATGAGCTCGATCAGAGGTCTCACTCTCTTTGTGAAGTCCTTGATGAAGATTCGGCAATAACTGCATAGTCCCAAAAATCTGCGGACTTCTGTAACGTTAGTGCAGTATGGCCAGTCCCAAATTTTCTGGACTTTGGACTCATCTGGAATCCTGCCCTCGAAGGACACCTTATGCCCTACCACCACTATCGAAGGTGCTGCTACCACAAACTTCCTGGCTGACACAGTGCCACCAATGTACTTGATATGCTGTAGCACCCTATTGGTGTTCTTGAGGTGCTCCCAGATGAATCTCCAAATCCCCGGGTTTCCCTCAATCATCTCGTAAGTCCCATCCTCCTTCGGGTAGTGTGTTCTCGGTCCCTTCACAGGGATGTCATCGATGAACAGCATAGTAACCTCAGGAGTTTCATCTTGCAGAGTGAATGAGACATCTCTGTGAAAGACTTGTACTGCATTCGTGTACCCCATAGGCAGCTTCATCAATCGAAATGTCCCGATCGGTGTTTGGAACATCGTGATGTCTCGATAGTCCTCGTGAATGACTCGATGGTCATAGCCTACCATCAAATCATACATGCCAAATACTGTGTGCCCAGCAAAGGCTTCCGCAATACTATTGACATGTGGGGGCACTGCCGAATCCTGAATTGAGACTGCATTCAGCAGCTGCAGATCATGAACAAGACATAGCGATTTCCCATCCTTCTTCACCACACAGAACAATCTCGATCTGTACAAGGATGTCAAAGGTTCGTAAACTCCGGCCACGATTTTCTCCTTGATGATCCCAATGACATCTGAGTAGATTGCTGGCAGTATCGGAATATTTCTATACACCCATGGCTTGTGGGGTATAGTAGGGATCTTGAGGGGAGGAAAGATATCTTCTCTAAATGTCCCTCGCTTGCTCACATCCCATGCAAAAGCTGTCTTGTGAGCTCGAACGAGCCACTTGATGAGCTTCAGCTCCTCAGGCCAGAGGAATCCTCCAGGGTCCCAGTCAAACTTCTCCCCCCTTTCCTTCATTAATCTCTTTCCAGGTTCCCAGTCCGGGGGTCATAATGGCAACTGAGGTAAGTCCACTAATGGATCTCCCACCATCTTCCTCTCCACTCTAAATTCCACAGGGGTATCGGTCGCCATGGGGTGAACCTTCTTAGCCACTGGCTTATACTTGAAGACACGGAGGTCTGGGCCTTCGTCCTGGAAGCCATCGGTCAGCAACTGAACCACATACAAGCTCGAAAATAAACTTGAGGACTTGGCGTCCTCCTCATGAATAATCTGGGGGGTATCCATGTTCCCCCACTTCTCCTCGAAAGAGCCTCACTGATCCTTCCTGACCTGATCCCCCTCCAGTCCCTCAGCCTGCCCTCACAACTCGGCCTTCATCTCTGATTCCCAATTCTCTCCTTCTCAAACCCCATTCAGCAACTGCATGCATGATCCGTTTTCCCTCATTAAGTTCTTCATCCCATGTCTTCATTTCCCCCTTTCTGTTCTGAGCCAATCGATGCCTCTAAATCTGGCTTCGATGCCGAGATATGTACACATTTGTGTATACACGAGTTTTGCTTAAAATCATATACATTCCATCTGTCGCTGTACACTGCTATAGGCCGAGCTAGATAGCCTGACATTACAGGGGTGGCCATTCCCATCCATACATCTCCTCGTTGGCGATTCAAATCCCTGATGACATCTAAAAACCCTTCTTGATCTTGATCTCCTTCACGATCCTCAGCCTATTCCCCATTCAATGATGATACTCTGCATGCGCGATGGGGTCTTGGAATTGTGGTGCCCTCACGTATCATCCTTGCTGATGAGGGGTTACCGTTATATGCCTTCCCGAGCCCAGCTCAATGATCTCTACCTTCTGGTTGCCATTGGGGAAGTCTTTGGTCTTTGCTTGAAGAGCACACGTGAAGGGCTGTCCGAGTAGAATATTGAAGGTGGCATTTTTAACCACCTGGACAGGTATGCACACCGTCACCCCTCCGAAGTCAATGGGGCAGTTGCTGATGACTCCTTCAGTCTCCTCTCTCCCTTTATTCGCTGTCTCCATCATGATACTGCCGTCTTTCTTGACAGGGAGCCGAAGCACCTCCACAATCTCCTTTTGTAATGCTACAATCTGCGACCCGCTATCCAAAATCCCTTTGACGACGACCTGCCCTGCGACTTCGACAGCTACAAAGGTCAGAGGCATCGTTGACAGCCTCTGGATCTCTGGCTCTTCCTTCTTGCACTCAATGCTCACCACCTGTGCCTCCTCGGTCTCTGCCTCAACCCGATCTTCCCCATTTTTGGTCTCAACTGCAGCTAATGCGCCAGCTGGGGGACTGTCGGCAGGCACTCTCTTGACTGAGGTGTACTCCCACATGACTTTCTGGATCGGTTTGAGGGCCAACAGGTCCCTCACAGGTATTGGAACTGTCAGGTTGAGCATGGTACCGAAGGTTTTCTGTTCCACACCAGGGACATCCACAGGTGCTCTGTAATGGAAGGTAGAACTTCCAGGTACTGCTCGAGGATCATTCGAGATGTTCGAGGACCTCTCTGCCTGCTTCCCTTTGCCCTTCGAGGGTGCCTCTTTCGACATTGCTGGCCCTGGATTCTTCGAGGGGGCGCTTGGTACCATAACTCCATCAAACCTCTGCCTGTGCTGGGACTGGTCCCTCTCGTTAACAGCCAGGGTGTACTCGAGGCCGGCTTCCTGCTGGTCGAGATCCTCTTGGGAGACCCAAACTCCCTCTTCTTCGTCACCCAAAAGTACTTCCTCGATTCTTGCTGTCATCACCATCTGTGCTGAGGCTAGGTTCGGCTCTTGGCTCTCAACTATGAACAGATGTGCTCCCTGGGTGCTGGCTTCTGGTCTTGGGGTGGCTGTGGCCTCTCCTCCCACTCTGCCCCCTGCTGGGCCATGTTCCTCCAACCAGCAATCGATCTCCACCTTCCATGACCCATTTATCCAATGAACTGGTGTGCCATCAGGGTAACAGATTTGCCCATTGATGATCTGGCATTTCCCTTCTCTCAGGTAATTCAACTGCAACTGGCAATACAATGCCTGATGACCGACTAGGAAACAGAAGTAGCAGAGATGGTCTGCAGGATTTCCTCATCCCGCAAACTGATTACCACCTTCGACGCTGCCCATTGCAGCTCGTTGCATGGCCACCTCGGCTCGAACCTGTGGTTGCCACTGAACTAACTCCTGGGTGACCCGAGTCGCCTCTTCACCTCCTGAGAGCTGCACTACTCCCCTCTTCGCTGTCTTACTCCTTGTCGTCTTAAACCTGTCGCACATCAAGAATTTCAACTCTGCTACGACACAGTCTAGGGGCCATGGTTCTTCGCTTGAGCAGATCCCGAAGCGGAACTTCAGGTTCAAGAGTACCTCTCATTTGAGCTCAGGGTCAAGACCTTCGAGGATGTATCCATCGAAATCGTCTGAGGTGATCTTCCTTTTGTTGAAGAGGTACCTCGCAATCTCATAATATTTGTGGAAATATTCACCCAGGTCCTCCTCAGTTTCGATATCCTTCCCCATCTGCTCCTTCACCAAGTCATACAAGTCCTGTTTCACAAAGGTCTTTTCTAACCTCGAAGCCCCCAGATAGATCTTGACGAGGTTCTTAACAAAGTTGTTCCAATTGGCTGGTCCCCGCTCCACGATGGCATTCCAAAGGGTTACCACATCCTTGTTGAGGTACCAGCATGCCCACTTAATCCACTCTCTCTCTTTATTACATCCTGCTCCCTCACACAAGAACTGGATTTCCCTGAGATAACCCACGAGGTCCTGTGCTTTTCCCGAAAACTTTGGCACCTTGGGCGACCCTCAATGTGGCATCTTGTCGAGAGGCTCGGGGGCTCTTGAGTCTGCGATCCCTCTCCCCAACATCTCCAGTACTGCCTGTGCCTCTGACTCTCTGCTCCTGTGTGCCCTTTCATAGGGGCATGCTTCTTGAGGCCTTCTCTCTTCCTGCAATCTGCCAAAACTCTCGAGGGCCCTCCTCAGTGGTTCAATGGGTTCTGATAGCTGACACCTCATTGTCTCGGGGTATGTTTCCTCTCTCCTCATCACTGCTGGCCTCTCCTCTCTACTCCTCGGTCTTTCCAAGTTGTAGTAATCCTCGCGTGCCCCACCTCTACCATACTCAGGCCTACCGTGAGAACGAGACCTTGCATGGAGGTAGTGACATGGGGGCTGTCTGTAATAGTCTGTGTTGGTTGGGGTAATGGGTCTTTGGTTCTGAGGAGGTGAGAGTTCCTGTTGATAATGCCTATTGTGTGGGGATCGACTTTCCTGCGAGCACCTTCTAGAACGAGACCGAGGTCGCTCGACAGGGTAATCTCAGTCGAAGATATCTCCCTGAGGGCATGAGTGCCCTCATTCCTCCCATGCAAAGATCTGTCTCCTCTCCACGTCCAGCACAGCTCTATCTTCGAATGCCTCTCGAGGCAGGGGCCTCAGATTGATGAGGTTTTCTCCTCTGTATGGCAGTGATTGCCTTCAATTGTAAGGATCAGCCTCTCTTCTCATAATCCTGGCCTCTGGCCACATGTCCCTCACATCCCATGTGAGTGGTGAGTACAGTCTCAGTGGCGAGCCCCTTTGCTCGCCTGGCCTTGGAGAATTGCATCCTCCTTCCAAGTACCACAGTGGCAGAAATCCTCGTGGGTTTGCCATGATGTTCTCTAAGTCGCATACAATCGTGTTGGGTATGGGAGTCAGTGGGGATAACGAGTCTCGTAAGATCCGAGCTGCTTCTTCAGCTGAGTTTGAGTCCTCCTCTGGTGAGGACGCTATTAGTGGGGATGGGGACCTGTAAGCTGTGAACAGTGCCTCAGGCTGATTTGACGTAGTTGGTAGAGCTGGTGAATCTGTGACACGAGCACTGGTGTGTGGCAAAGCTGACAGAGCTGCCAGTGAAATGGAAACTGGGACTAGCGTCAGTGACGTGGCAGATGGTAACGATGGAGCAATGCTTGCTGGGGATGGTATATCTGCATTACTCGGGTTAATTAGTGACTCTGTCTCGAGGACTTCTCTCAATCTTCTTTGTCTTTCTTCTTTGGCAACGCAAGCCGCAGTTCTGTGGAGAGTGTACCTGTGTGCCAGAATTCCTAAAGAAGCCCCTTGCGGTGGGCTCCAGATGTAGAGATGAAATAGTTAGTCACCCTGAATGAGGGCAGTTCAAGCAAAGGAAGTGCGAGCAAAGCTTTCATCCCTAAAGGGGCCTCTAGGACTTAGTACTGGCACTGAGAACAACTCCTCTCGAGTGAGCAGAGATATGACGAGATGATCAGGACTCCTCTTCGAGTCTTTTACAGTGATGCACAAGATGGATGGTAAAAGTAGAATGTCTTCTATGTTCTGTGCCCACCCAACTGTCTGCACGGGCTTAGTCAGCACCAGCATCTCCTGCCACTCCCTCTCCCACTCCTAAGTCCCCAGCACCCCTCGCAACCTCGAATCCCTCCCCACACCTCTCAATTCCCCCTTGCGCCTGCTCTTGACCCCCTTCCCTCGAGCTGCCAGAGCCCCCTCGAACCCACCCGCTACCTCTCGAGACCTCCCTGCTACTTTTCCAAACCTTCGAGTGCCCCTCGTACCCTCAATCTCCCTCTAATCTCTTGGTTGGGGCTTCGCTGCACCTACAGCGACAAGGTATCTGTTGTGCCCTGGGCCTTACCATACTCTGCTATGTCCTTCTGGTAATTGACAGTAGTGCCAAGGGTAAACACAAGGCTTGAATGTTGACAGTTGGTCTCAAAAGGTAAACAAAGAGGTGGGGTCACCTCGATGCAACCTTGAATGTCTATGGGGGGTTGGGGGTGTGGCAAATGAACCACAAAGAGGGGAGGAGGATGCAGAAAACCTGTCTGATATGTCTTGAAGTGGTTTCAGCCACCAAAAACTGAAACTAGTCACCACTTGCTACTTGAACACTTAACTCTCAAATTGGCAGCCTCACTCGACTGCAATATGTGCAAGAAAAATGATGATATAATGTCTGGTTATGCCTATGAATGAAGCAGGTGTGTCTAACGAAGTGTCTGTGCCATGAATGCATCTCTAAGGGCTTGGAGTTCATCTGGGAGGCTCGAAGTGTCTGGGATCTTGAAGGGGCTGACAGCATCTCGAAGGGGCTGTCTACTGACTCTATGATGGTGGGGGAGGGGTTCCTACAACTCAAAATGGCTTGAAACACAAAGGGGAGATGCCAGGGAGCTAAGCTGTGGCAGGGGAGGAGGACAGCAGCATGTTGGTGAACAACCACTTGATGGAATTCTATGAAACTTTGGGAGATGGTAGAGGCATGCGAGGAGAAGTGGGCGAACGAAGAAACATGCGAAACAGTGCACCCAGTCCTGAGTTATACCAATTTTCGTCCTACAGAGCCTTTCTCCACAAAAATAAGAATATCTCCAGAGGTACTGAAGCAGACATGACAAAACAGGCATTTGAAAGGTCTCATCAAGTAGAATCAGAGTCCAGAAAAGTGAGAGGTTAGGCATGTCCAGTCATGAGAAAACATGTGCATGAGCTCAGAGGTAGGGGAGAAGTGGGGTCACCAAGCAAAACAGCCCCCTCACAGTGGGCTCCAGATGTAGGGAATGATGTGAAAGGACCTTGGGATATAGGTCAAAATCTCCTAGTGAGAAGGGGTGGGGGGAATTCATCTCAGGAGGCTGGGGTTGCCTGGTGGAGGGTCAAAGAGTACAGGGAAAAGACCAAAAAATGCGCCCAGAAACCCAAATAAAAGCTGTGATAACATCTAGGGACTGTCTGGGAATGAAGAACTATTATTCCAAGTCTTCTTTCATCTTATTTCTGGCTTCTCATCTGGGGTAACTCATCTCTTGTTGTTCTAAGTATGTACAGTACATTCTACATGCTCGTGTGGGCTTACATAAGCCACAATGCGTCCAAACACTATGTAAAAAGATAACAAGAAAAGTATAAGAACAAATCAGTAAGTAAAAACAATAAAATAAATGAAATATACTGGTAGGGAGCATACCTTCCCTACACTGCAATAGCCCATTGGCGATTCCCCACTGACTGGTCATGAGTTGACACATCCCCTCAGTGGCTATATCCACTCTACAAGTGCCAAAAGCTGTTGCCCTCTTAGTAATGCTGCCTCCCACATCCCCCCTTGGTTGACAAAATTGCCACCAGTCCCACTGCACTCCCTTCCAACCCAAGTACATAGTTGTACCTTTTCTTCTTTACTTACCTTTGTGTTCTGGACACTGTTTGTTTTACTTTCCATCTACATCACTGCAGAGCATGTGATTGTCAATATGTCAGCCTTTATGTTTCTTTTATTACTTTTTGACATATGACAGATCTGATGTGTTCTGAATTTTACCTTAGATACCACTGTCCCTATGCTACAAAAGTCCGATGTACTTAGAAAAATATACCACC
The DNA here is from genome assembly GCA_024613145.1 of Pisolithus marmoratus. Lineage (NCBI taxonomy): Eukaryota > Fungi > Basidiomycota > Agaricomycetes > Boletales > Pisolithaceae > Pisolithus > Pisolithus marmoratus. The sequence continues at coordinate 40,391 of JANFAE010000348.1, read as the reverse complement.
CACCTTTTGGAGTCAATGTCTGCATGTCTGAGAGTTTCTAGAGTCCCCAGAGTTGTATCCCAGATTATTTTCAAGTCTCCAGAGCATCCACAGAGTCCCCAGAGCTAGTCTTATCGTCTATTTGTTGTTCTCCATAGGTTTGCTTTCCACATCAGTTAAACAACCAGAAGTTGGACAAGTATAGTGGACCACATAGATATGTTTATTTTTGAAGAGTTCTTTGAGCTTTGCTGCTGTCACTGGTTTCTGTTTCAAGTGAGCTGGAATATCTTGCCACCTTAACTGCCTCAGCAGGCTGTTATGAAAGCATTCCTGGAGGCAGCCATAACAGAAGGAGTGGCCACAATCAACCAAGCTGGACTGATAATGATTAGCATAAGTATGTAAATATCATAGAGCACCTACATGAAGGGGCAATCAATGCATTTCTGACATACACCACACTTGATGGCATCAGCATGTGTGGCTGTGAACTAACAAATGGAATATTAATGATAAATGTCTAGCATGTGCTCTGCAGCACTCACCTGTTCCATCATCTTCTGCAGATTTTCCTCTACTCCCTTAGCATCAGCTTGGGCCTTCTCTGCCATCACTTTCTTGGTCATCAACCTCTCAACTTCCTGCATGCAGTCAGAATGTGTGCTATACAGAGTAGTTTTACTTACCTTACAAGATCACTTCATGTCTTCTTTGAGCAAATCCATGATTTGTGACATTTTCTGGACCAAGTCTTTGGGTTCAAGATGCTTATCACTGTCAGTGGGGAGGTTAGAAGTGCATGGTGCCAATCAACCTTTGTGTGGAGAGCATCTCTGAGGACTGGAACAAACGGGGGCCATGAAGAGCAAGCATATTAAGTGGGGGAATGGTCACTGCAAGCATTTCACAATTTTTCTTTTCTTTTCTTTGCATGATTTTGCACAAAACATAGATTGATGGTAATAACCATTAGAGTAGAAGCTAATCAGCATTACCATCAATTGATGTTTATGGGCACAAAAGACAACAAAAATGAAGTATTATATTTGCATTTTTTCTTTGAAAATGTCTGAAATAAAAGAGTATCTCTTTCCTCAATTTTTTCAACATATTTTTGCATGAAAAATTGTGAAATGCTTGCAGTGGGTGCAGTGGGGAGTAAGGGCAATGGTGAGTCAGTTCAGCCTAGGTGCTAGCTGCAGTCTGCCCTTTCAGAATGAGATTCACCCATTCTTCTATCTCCCAAGTCCTCGTTGCCCTGCTGTGCTGTCATAGCTGAGTTTTGTGATATGAGCACCACACTTTGATTTTTCATGATCAACATGTTGAAGGGGTAAGCAGCCAGTGTCATGTGATTATCACAAAGCACCTAACATCCTGGTGGGAGGTTGCATGGCCAATCTTATTCCAAGTAGAAAGGTAGAGTGCATGTGGCCCTATGATTGATGTTTAATTAACCTTATCTCTTTGTCTCCTAGCTCCATGTTCTGGCTGCCAGTGTCTTCTGATCAAAGACATCACTTTTATTCTTCATGAAATCACACCTATGGATCATCACCGATGTCAGGGCTAATCTTACTTCTTTGTCTCCTAGGCTCCACTCTGGTTCTGATCAAAGAGGTAGCATCCACAATACTCTGGATTGATGTCCTAGTATCTTACCTCATTGTAACTTTCATTACAGCCCCATATGGCATCATTGTGTGCTCATCAAATCCAGAACTTGAACCCTTGTGAGTGGCTTGGAATTTTATTTATGGTCAACATCAATGGTCATCACAATTTCTGAAATTTTGTCCAAGAGCATGAACATCCAGACATAGGGTAGGTGTACCTATTTGATTTGATTTTTGCAAATGCCACCAATCATTTAGGCAGCATCTGTCTTGTATTCTTTCATGGGTGTGGAGACATTAACAGGTCCTAGCATGACCCTTTCATGCAGTATCTCTATTTATTCAAGACCTGGCCCCCCTCTCTCATCTACTCACACCATATGCCATGGATCTTCAAGGTTGGAGTAACTAATTTGTTGTTTCTGGCTTGCTTATCTCCCATCATGCCCAGATTCTTCTGCAGAGTCACCAGAAGGCCATTCACCTTCGAAACACCCTCTTGATGATGCATGGACACAAGGACATCATATTCCCAAGTCATTGAAAGCAGATGAGACCTCGCTTGCACCACAAGTAGACAACTCGACCATATCAGAAGAACAGGCTGCTTGAACATCACAGCAATGACTACTTAGCACCCTCAAGCAAATGATGTGTAGTCAGCCTCCAGAACATCCTGTTCTGCCAGTGAGAACTCTTCACTAAGATGGGATAGGGTATATTAGATGCTGACTAAACTTCAGTCCAGTCTTCCTGTTGTAGCATCTATGTCTGGTCAACCCCCATCATGTACAGCAACCACAACATCATTTAAATGGTCAAGATGCCCTACCTCAGCCTCGAGACAGTCAAGAGAGTTGACCCCAGTCTCATCTGTACAGTCAAGAGAGCCAACCCCAGGTGATGAGTGGATGCCTCCCACCTCCAGGCAGCACATGCCTGTCTATTCACATGTTGTTCAACAACCATCTACCCCATCAAGCAGTTCTATGATTAGGACACATGCAGAAGCACCTCCCTCAATTGCACCATGCCCTACTACCATACAAGTATGTATTTCTTATCAGTGAATATCCTGTTCTGATAAAATGCCTGTTTATATAGGAAATTATGGATTCTAAGCAGACTGCTTGAACTGTGCATGACAAAGGGAAACAGATGGCCATTGAATCCAACTGTAACAGTCAGGTAAGTAGAGTTTGCAAGTCAGTTTGTTACATATCCTCATGACAATAGCTTCCACAGAGTGAATTTCATCTGCAGGGCCAGGACCTTCCTCCATGGCCATCTGAATCTGAGCTTCTGGCACCACCTCAGCAGCTGTCTACTGCTCTGAAGAATATGCAGGCTTGGCCCCAGTTCCAGGTTATGCCATCTATTCCATTACCCACTTGGCAGACTATGACAGATCATGATGTCCCAGGGCCAAGTACATCTGCTCCACCTCCTGTAACCAACTCCAGAGTTTCTGGATTAAGTATGTCTTCTGGTCTCCCACAGTCAGACATATTTCCAAGCAGCAGTCCCTCCCACCATGCTCGACCTGATGATGGCAGTGCACTCAATGGAGTTGTTGCTCCATTGCTATCTTACTTCTCCTCAGGAATGGATGTTCTATTAGACTCCATTCAGAAATTGCAGGCAAGATCTCATGAGACCATAATGAAGGAGATTGGTACTATCCATGAACATGTAAGGACATCTGGCATAGCCTCAACTCACCAGCCAGGTCCTGGCCAAGGAGAAAGTGGTGACTCATTCCCCCAACCACAGAGGGGAAAAGCAGCCAAATGATGCCATTTCATTGCAGCTGATCCAGAGCTCCCAGTCATTAGAGACAAGCAAGAACATTCAGTGTTCTTGGTAAGGTAGTACCTTTATTCTGTATATTTTATTCTTATTTCCTTGACAGCAGTGCATTCATGCCCATACCCTTACCTTACTGAAAATAAGGGGATACAAATATTTATGAAATGCGAAATGCTCTCTCTCACAGGCACAAGTTGATGAATATGAGCAAGGCCTTCTGGGGTGCCTCGAAATCACTCTGACTGACTTCATGGTTGACTGCTTGCATAATTGAGATTTGCCATTCAACCAGGATGCAGCCACTGTTTTTGCCAAAGATTTTCTTGAGAAGATTACAAAACACTCTTGATATGCTTCAGCCAACATCCCAGAACATTACCACAAATATGAGACAATTCATATGGCATTCCTGGCTCATCTTGCATATGTCAAGGCATGTTATAGGGAGGTAGTTACTGCTGTGGATGAAGACCTGGAGAAAGTGATACAAGCAATGAATGTTTGCCTATGGAAATCCTCCCATGGCTTGAGGAAAGTGCACATAAGTTTGCCTCAGTTTCTTCTTCTGCAGAGCTGAATTTGTTTTGTTTAGTTGCTTAAAATGTGTCTTGATGCGATGGCCAATCACCCAAGACTTCGATGACACCTTCCCCTTATCAATGACTTGGGCACACAAGCCATGAGCTCAGATGAATCAGAGGACAAGGTCAGAAGAACAATATCTTATCCTCGTGTGTACCCTGCTTGGCATAGTGACCCGCTTGCTAGTCTTTTATGGGAAGCTGATGATGTGGCAGCAGCCAATGCTATGGTCTCAATTGGTATGTGCAAGAAGGTGGAGACTCAGCTCTGGCTTTGCCCTCACAGTGGAAAAGTCAACACCAAAGCTGCTGTGCCCCCTGGACTTCCCTGTAACTACTACAATGCATCTTGGCTTGCTAACTTACTTCCATGCCAAGTCAAGGCACTCCAAGTCCAAGAGAAGGACTATGACTTTGGTAGCTCACCTAGCTCACCCACTTCTTCATCTAATGCAATGCAGTCCTGATATACTATATTAAAATATGGTACTGTTACCTTTTAATGTACTTTACTTCTCACAACAAGCCCTTGTCCTCATCCACCCAATATCATTTGTGAAGTACCATTGCTATACATGTTGATTCTATCATGTCCTCACCCTCATCTTCACCTTATCAGTGGCAACTTTGTTCTTAAGGTACATCATAGTGAAATCCCAGGCAGGCCATTGATCCTGATATTCATTGAGGATTGGGAATCCAGCCTGAGCCTGTAAAATAATTTCATCACCTTTCAGTTGTCAGTACTCCAAGAGGCAAATCTTACTGCATTTAGGAACATTGCTACCACCACAGGTGCTTGGTTTGGGAAAGTTAACCTGAAGTCGAGGTATTCTTCACATACCTCATGCAGCCCCTCCTGTTTCCTTAGTGAGCATGCCAATAATTAATGTGACATGATTGTGGTTTACCTGCATGGACTTATATGTCTTATCATTCCAATTTAGCACCTGACACAATGTATATCCTCTGTGATTTGGTTTTGACAGGGTGCTATGTGGCCAATGAATCAGACTGCTAGCAGGCAGTGGCTCTACTGCTTGCTCCTGTGACAGGTGAATGGTACCAAAGTTGAATACCTGGCAAAGGGTAACTGTAGATGCACAGGGGCTTGGACTGCAATCCCTGTCAAAGATCCTTCTAAGAGTTATGGGGGGTAGTATGGCCGATATGTAGTCCATGAAAGTGTAGGAAATGGTGAGTGGATCTCCATCATTGAGTTTCTTTAAGACCCACAGGTAACAGATTTCTTCCTGATTGCTTTGTGCAGATGTGACTTTAGAGACTCGTGGCTTTGGAGCTTCTTGCGATGCCTTTGTACACCCTGCAGACAGTTGGGGCATCTTCCAAATATTGTCAAATGCCAACTATGCATGGATCATGAGCATATATAATGGTGGATTGCCTTCTTTCTGGCAAGCCTAGCCATCCACCATGTCCTCTGCTGTCTATCCTGCTCCAGGCAGACCCCATAATGTTTTACAAATGTGCATCTTAGATTATGAGATGTGCATATTGAATTATTGATGGCCCTACACAGGACTCACAATATGCTCACTACTGAGAATGACACTGTTACTCAGCTGTGGGTGACAACTCTCATTCCTACTTCTTCACCAGTTTCTGCCTCAGTAATGCTTGTGGCACCACAGCATAGTGGCCATTTCTGTGAGTAACATCACCCTAGTCCCACTTTTCTTTGTTACTGATCAGCTTTACAGCATGGTTCCTCATCAAGTCACCAATTATTAACTTCATGTGATCTTTTCAGCCTACTCCAGTCAAACATGATCAATGTACACTTGCACTGACATGGGCTGATTGGGTATGAGATAGTCTACTGTGCTACTTACAGTGAACTGACATGGCCCATAGGCAAATGCTGCACAGTTCTCTGCAGATGGCAGAATCTTCTTACTCTCTTTCTGTGATTTGGCTATGTTCTGGTGCTTTAAGTATATGGTGCACTGCTGTGATCAAGTGGACTGGCACCAGCACCATGTTTCCAAGCTTAATGGGAAGGCATTGTTGGATGCATTTCTCAACTTTAAGATTCCTGCAGAGGTACCATTGGGTATCAGAAGTGGAGTCCAGGGGTGCACTCACTTTTCTACCATTACCTTCAGTTGAACTGAACACCCCTTCCAGACCCTTCAGTCACCTTTGGTCCTGAAACTGGGACACCCAACATGTACATTTTGGCCTAAACATGGGACTAGCCAATGTTGGCTGACCAGCCCTGACTTGGTGTTGGCCAGTTGGACCAACTAGTGGTGTCAGCTGACATGGCTTGGGGATACCCCACCCCCCTGGAAGTAGGGTCAGCCAACATGACTGGGGGATGCCCTGTGGTCCTGGAAGTGGGGTTGGCTGACATGACTGGGGGATGCCCTACCCCCCTGGAAGTGGGGTCAGCCAATGTAGGGAGAATATCCTCCCTACTAGGATATTTCTTTTATTTCACTGTTTTTACTTACTGATTTCTTTTCTCTTCTTTCTTTTGTTTTTTTTTTTACTTTGTGTTTGCACGCATTTGGCTTATGTAAGCCCATGTGACCACTTTGAGAGCACTGTACATACTTAGAGAAAAATAATAGATGTACCACCACAGACAAGATAGATGGAATTCTGAGCCTGAGGGCTCAGAATATTATTTCTGCCCCCTTGATGTTCTATAAATGGTTTCTTCAGTCTCTATCAGGTTTTTAGGGCATGTTTTTGGTGTTTTCACTGCACTCTTGACCCCAACCAGGCAACTCTAGCTCCCTGGGTCAAACTAGGACCCCCCTTCCAACAGGAGACCTCTTGGCATCTCCTCCCACACTCCTTTCTCACCCATCTTTACATCTGGAGCCCACCATGAGGGGGCTGTTTTGCTTGGTACCCCTACTTCTCCCCCTCCCCTTGACCTTGTACACGCATTTTCTCGAGAACCGACGCGCCGGACCTCTCACTTTTCTGGACCCTGATTCTACTCGACGAGACCTTTCGAACGGTGCCTTTTTTGTCATGTCTGCTTCAGTACTTCTGGAGATATTCCTGTTTTTGTGGAGAAAGGCCCTGTAGGATGAAAATTGGAATAACTCAGCACTGGGTGCACCATTTCCCATGTTTCTTCATTCTCCCAGCTCTCCTTGCCCCCCTCTACCATCTCCCAGAAGTTTTGTAGCATTCCATCGAGCATTTCCTCCCCAGTGCACTGCCATCCTCCTCCCCTGCCACAGCTGATGCTCCCTGGCACTCTCCCTCACATTTTAGCTCCCTCTCGAGTTGTAGGGAACTGTTTCCCATCATCTTAGAGTCAGTCGAAGCCCTGTTGAGACCCCACCAGCTGCTTCAAGAGCTGTGTTCCAGACCCTTTCGAGATGCATTTGTGACATAGATGCTTTGTTTAGACACATTCACTTCATTCATAACATATTTGAGATGCATTCTGAGACCCTCCAACACACAGTCATAATGTGTCTGAGATGCACCCTCATTGTTCATATCATGTTCCAGATGCAGTCATAGCATATTTGAGATGCAGTCATATTGTGTTCCAGACACAATCATAATGTATTCTGGACATATCCACTTTGTTCCCCTCTTGAGATGCAATTGTATCATATCCCAGATGTATCTGCTTCATTCCCCTCTTGAGACACAATTGTATCATATTCCAGATGCACCCACTTCATTCCCCTTTTGAGATGCAATCATATCATATTCCAGATGCTTTCTGAGATCCAGACAAGATGCAATCATACAGTGACTCCAAAAACCCTTTCCATGTTAGCCATATTAGCAGTGCACTGCATGCACTGCTAAACACATGCAAAATCACACTAAGCTTTGGTGGAGTCATGGATAGTACATACTCCTGGCTACAATATTGCCCACTAAGTCATGTGATTTCATTCACACAGTCTGGAGATATGGGAATTTTAAAACAGCAAGTGCATGGAAAGGGTTTTTTCACTTTTGAATATACCAGGGTATTTGGATATTGTCAGTACTTGGTAAATCCACCTTTTGCTCTAAGCACTGCCTGAACCCTTCTAGGCATGCTTTCAATCAGTTTCTGACACTCCTCCACTGATATCCCCTCCCACTCCACTGAACTCTCCCCCATTCCCATTAGGGGGGTTGCATACCTTGCAAGCCTTCTTTTCAGGAAACCCTGGAGATGTTCAATGGGGTTAAGGTCAGGATACTGTACTGGCCATACCATGGTCCCAAAATCCTGCTCTTCTAGCCAATCTCTAACCTTTTTGCAAGTATGCTTGGGATCATTGTCTTGCTGAAAGACTGTATCAGGTGGATTGAGACCATAATGCTCCAATGTTTGTTGAAACCCATCCTTCAAAATATGAAGGTAAAGGTCCCCATCCATCCTACCATCAATTTTGGTAGCATAACCAACACCCTCCCAAGTCATACACCCCCACATCATCAAGCAACCCCTCCAAACTTGAGAGTTCCCTGTACCAGCCTATCATTAAGTCCCTCTCCTACCTTTTTCCAAGCCTACTTGCATCCATCTGACCCTAGGGGAATGATTTTGGTCTCATCAGACCATACAACCCTCTTCCAGTCCTCTATAGTCCAGTCCTTGTGGGTATAAGAAAAATCCAAGCAAGCCATGCAGGCATTTGGTCTTGACTACAGTCTTCATACCAGATTTCTTCAAGCAAAGACAAACAGTATTGGCAGAGAGTGGCTGGCCAATGATATTGGAAAGGGATTTGGTGACTTGAACTGCATTTTCAGCCTTGCCAGAGGTGATAAGGTATTGAGCATGGCAAATATTAGCAGGAGAAAGCTTGGAAGGATGCCCTCCAATGGCCTTAGGAAGGGTAGAATGCCTCTTAGCACAAAGGTTGGATACAGAAGAGGGGCTGACACCAATTTGCTTGGCAATAGCTTCACCAGAGTGGCCAGAGTCAAGCAATGAGTGTGTGGTGCTTTGTTGAGTAAAAGAGAGGGATCTGACCATATTTGGTTGAAAACCAAACAGGTGTGTGAACTTTTTTAAACTCAGACATACTGTTTACATGTGTATCTTTGTTTGTGTTGACAAACAATAGCTATTATTGCATGTTTTGCATAAGATCCTGGTTACCAATTCAAAAGTGAAAAAAACCCTTTCCATGCACTTGCTGTTTTAAAATGTCCATATCTCTGGACTGTGTGAATGAAATCACATGACTTAGTGGGAACTTTTGTTGCCAAGAGTATGTACTATTGATGACTCCACCAAAGCTTAGTGTGATTTGCCATGTGTTTGGCAGTGCACTGCATGCACTGCCAATACAGCTAACATGGAAAGGGTTTTTGGAGTCACTGTAACAAGTTCCAGACACAATCATATCATATTCTGGATGTATCTGCTTCATTCCCCTTTCCAGATGCAGTCATAACATATTCCAGACACAGTCCTAACATATTCCAGATGCAGTCATAACATACCCCCAGATGCAATCATATCATATTCCAGATGCCCAATGTGACAATTTCCCAGTAAGTTTTCCATCTTACTGAAACTTCTTCTCCTGAAGTGTTACAGGTACTTTCATAAAATACTTCTGATATTCTCCTCCCTGCCATTTTATACCCAATACATCCATCTCCCAGACAATGATAAAGTCCACAGTCATATCCAGAACAACCCCCAATTCTGCCCTTTTTTTAGGGGAGTTATTAGTGCCTTGGATGGCAGCCACATCCACGCAGTGCCCAAGGCTCTTGAATGTGGTGCTTACCACAACTGCAAGGGTTTTATGTCGCAAAATTGTCTGTTTGCATGTGATTTTGACCTACTCTTTACCTACATGTTGACTGGGTGGGAAGGTTCAGCCATCACTGGAAGCATTTCACAATTTTTCTTCAGAAAACATGCTAAAAAAATTGAAGAAAGTGATACTCTTTATTTACAGGTGTTTTCAAATAGAAAAGGCAAAAATAATATTTTCATTTTTTTGTATGACTTGCCACAAAATATTGATTGGTGGTAATACCCATTAGCATGGAAGCTAATCAGCACTACCATCAATCCATGTTTTTGCACAGAAAAGACAAAGAAAACAAATTATTATATTTGCATTTTTTCTGTGAACACAGCCCAAATAAAAGAGTATCTCTTCTTTCAATTTTTTCAACATATTTTGGCATGAAAAATCATGAAATGCTTGCAGTGCATGGATGCACATATCTACCAGGATGCATGTACTAAGGGTCTCCACATTCCTCTGGGGAAGTATTTTCTTGCTGATGCCAGTTTCCCTCTGTGATCTGAACTTCTTGTTCCCTACCAGAACATCTGGTATCACCTTGCTGAGTGGAGACATGCACATCAAAGGTAAGCAAAATGTCTTAATTAGAGCTTGCTGTCTGATAAAGTTAATAGACCAACTAATAAAGAAGAGTTGTTCAATCTGTGACATGCCTCTGCATGAAATGCCATCAAATGGATCTTTGGCATGCTCAAATGATGATTCCACATCCTACTTCTCGCACCCAAATATGATCTGGCAATGCAGGCTCACATTCCTAGCACACTATGTGCAATTCATAATTTCATCTCTTCTCATGATCCTACTGAAGGTCCAATCCCAGGGAGTGACTTGATGGCTACTGGTGGTGGTGCAGTTGATGAGCTGATTGGAGCTGGGTGGTCAGAGGTAAGTCATGATGATCCAGATGATGAGGCCAGTGCAATGTGGGATGATTACCAGTGTATCCTCAGGGAGGGTAACTATGGCCATGCTGCACAGGAATCGGAAGATGAGGGAGTTGAGATCGAGAGGGGTGATGAGGATTACATGGATCTTCCTGCAGATTGCAATGATAACTAGCTTTTGTATTTTCATGTTAGCCATTCACCATTTCAAATGTATCATTTTGCAACTGCAAATGAATTTATTGAGATGGCTACAGTAGAGCTAGCAAAACAAATGAAGTACAAAGACATTGCCACTAATTACTGAGATCAAAACTAAACAATGAGCTGCTGCCATGTTTCCAAAGTAAATCTAAAATATATGGGAGGCAGTGCTCTTGGTTGATCAGAGTTAAAACATCTGCAATGTAGTCATTTTCACTGATGAGGTGCAGAAGCAAAATACATTGTTTGATTGGCAAGTCACCATGCTTGTCCTCCAAGATATGGATGGCTTGTTGCTTCTTCATACTCTGTCGCTCCTCTGCCAGCTGCATGGTATGATCTACAGTACCCATGAGGTTGTTAACAGCACCTACAAGATTCACCAACAGTGGGTGCAGAACGTCAGCAGGTGGCACTGCCATCTTTGACCAAGATGGGCAGGATGAAGTGCCTGTAGTGGCAATTTCCATCGCATCAGCCATCAACGTCATAGTAGTGGTGTGGGCTACTCTTCTTGTGAGAGTGCAAAGGGAAAGTGGGGAAAGCTGTAGGTAAGACCTAGGCTTGTCCCAAGGGGTGCTGAGTCAGAAGGAGACAGATAGGGAGGCCTGAAGGGTGTAGGAGGACTTTTCTTGGTGACTGAGGAGTGTTGGTGATGAAGAACTTGAAAGTCCACCTTGGAATGGGTGACAGGGAATTTTTCTGGATTGGTAGAAGCTTTGCGATGCTCAGGACTTGGTGGGTGGTGATTGTAGACTCTTGTAGGCGACAGGAAAATTCTTGTAGATGCAGGGGACCTGTTTAACCAAGTGGCAGCTATTTACTGACAGAGAAAGACTGGAAGACAGCAAATAGACAATAAGACTAGCTCTGGGGCCTCTGTGGATGCTCTGGAGACTTGAAAATACTCTGGGATATGACTCTGGGGACTCTAGAAACTCTCAGACATGCAGATGTTGACTCCAAAAAGTGGGTGGTTTATTTTCTAGGTATGGCAGACTTTTGTAGCATAAAGACAGAGGTATCTATGGTAAAAACCAGAACATCTTGGATCTGTCATATGTCAAAAGTAATAAGAGAAAAGATAAAGACCAATGCATGGACAATCACATGCATGGCAGTGACATAGACAAAGATAAAACAAGTAAAGTCCATAAAAATGAAGGTAAGTAAAAGTGGAAAGCATACAGACAACATGCCTGGGTAGTGAGTGTACATTGTAGGGGGAGGCGGTGATTTCTTCAATGGGTCTGGGATGTGGTGGGCAGCATTACTAAGTGGGTGAAAGCCTTGGCACTTGTAGAGTGGATATAGCTGCTGAGGGGATATGTCAACAGAGGTTGAACCTAATACAGTAACTGGTGAGTCAGCAGTGATGTTGCTGGTGCAAGTATGTGATGTGACAGAAGGTGTGACATTAGCATATGTGGCAATGTTTCTAGCCAAGGGAGTGTCATAATGCATGAGCAAGTGACTACTGAGAGTGAGAAAGGCTGCTAAGGGAGCTCTGTAGCCTCAGGGAGTATAGGCTCCCTACAGCAGATTCAACCTGGCATGGCCCCCTTCCTCTTTTTCACAGCAGGACCTACATCAGCAGAGGATGACACAGTGGGGGTGAATGGTAGCTCCCTAAAGCTTGATGCTATGGCAGGGTCGGTGTCACTGATTTCAGCGATGCAGCATTTGCCTCAGCTTGATGCATTGGAGCAGGGGGGACCCATGCTGGTGGCAGTCACAGCACCATCTGCAGATAAGCTAAGGGCAGACAGTGTCAGAAGGGAAGTAGAAGGGGGTGGAGGGTCCATCATGGTATCATTTTCAGCAGCAATGGCAGTTGATGTGGCAGTAGCAGGGGCAGCAGTACTGGCATCAAATGCATGTTGACCATTTGCAACCCCATTCAGCATAATCACATGCATTAAATCATACAGCAGCCATCCCATATTCCTGTATGGGCAAAGAGTTTTGTGTGCTTGAAATGACAGCCATCAGTCAGGTGAATATAATATACTTTACAAATAGTTTGACCTGCATATATGTATCCCAAACCTGTTGCACATCAGGACCAACAACCCCAGCATCTCTCTCATTGTCCCAATGTCCTCCAGATGTCCTTCGATATCTTTCTATCTCAGTATACAAATGCCTGAGCTGGATATCATGCATTGATCAAAACAATAAAATCATATGATTAAACAATAGATCACATACTGCCTTCCATTTGTTTTTGCATTGTGCTGTCATCTTCATGGGAGTCCCTGCAGTGTGATAGTGTCCAATGGTGGCTGCCAGCTGATTGTATGTTTGAGACTTGAAGTTCCCCATTCCATCTGATGCCTCTGCACAATGCTGGTGCAGGAAGTTGATGAGCTGTTCTTCTTCAGCTGTGACCCATCATGCAACTGTCTTGGAGTCATTATCACTCTTTGGAGGCATTGGAAGAGGGATCACAGACTGAATAATGAACACCACTAAGGATGCTAAAGTTGCCCAGATATGCTGAAGATCAGTATGCTCGAGTTGATGTTCCATGGTTCAGGAAAACAAGGTTTAAATTTCAAACTCAGCTAATAGCTCTGCTGCTGTGCCAGACCATCCAAACAACTATACATGCTGGTTTTTCACACAATCCCAGGTTTCTGAATGGGCTCTAATGTATTTGAGATGCATTCCAAGACCTGTTGAGATGCAATCATGACATAGACACTTCCCTCAGATGCACCCATGTTTGTTCATAGACATATCCTAGATGCTTCAAAACCACCTTGTGACATGTATACAAGACCCCTACACCCTCCCTGCTCATGTTGTATTCACTTCATGAAATGTATGTTGGTTTTATCTGTTCAGTTTCTTACTCTTGGGATACCCCTGTGGAGCACTCTCGGTCTCATTCTAGAAGATGCTCCCAGGGAGGCACACTCAAGCATGAAGTTCCCCCCTCATTTCCCCTTCAAGGCATCCCCTTGAACTTTGAAGGACCTCCCTTTCTCCCCTGAGCTTGCTGCAAGCAGCTCATTTCCTCACCAAGTCACTTATGCAGGCTTGTGGCACACTGCAGCTCAGCCATGGTGGTGTGGCCCAGATAGCAGGCTGGTGACTTAGCTTCCACACTCGCTTCATAGCTCAAGAGAGGATCAGCAGTCATATGTGCACTCAGTAGGCTGTTTAGAGTGCTCGAAGGTTTGTTCCCCATGCCTCAAAACTGCTTTGAGGACTCTGTCGAAGCCACCCTCAGATCTCAAGCCCTGCAGAACCTCATTCCTCCTTCATGAGGCTGTGATTTGGACAGCAAAGCCTTCCCCTTCAAGTTCTGAGTCAACCCCACCCCTTGCTGGCTCTCAAGTCAACCCTGAGACTACCCCAGAGCACCTTTCAAGCTCGAGAGTCCCCATGTCCCCCTCAAGAGTGACCCAGTCACCTTCAAGCACTTCCCAGACCCTCGGTAGGAAGCTTTGGAGCTTTGAGCCAGGCCTGAGTCGAATCCCAAGGCTCATCACAGCCTCTCGAGGGCTCATCTCCCCCCTCTTGAGCTGCTTCTGCTGCTTTGAGCCCAGTCCCACCCTCGAGTCGAGTCCCAAGGCTCATCAGAGCCTCTTGAAGGCTTGTGTTTCCCCTTCACACAGCTGTCCTTCCCCCTCAAATCACCTTCCAAGGCCTGTCTAGGCTCGAGGTCACTCAGGGATGCCCTGTGGTCATGGAAGTGGGGTCAGCCAACATGACTGGGGGATGCCCTACCCCCCTGGAAGTGGGGTTGGCCAACATGACTGGGGGATGCCCTGTGGTCCTGGAAGTGGGGTCAGCCAATGTGACTGGGAGATGCCCTACCCCCCTGGAAGTGGGGTCAGCCAACATGACAACTGGGGGATGATCATGAAAGGTGCTTCTTTCAATGTAGTCAATTTCCTACTGCCCTGGAAGTGGGGTTGGCCAACATGACTGGGGGATGCACCACCTCCCTGGAAGTGGGGTCAACTGACACAACTGGGCAGTGCCCCATCTATCCGGATGTGGGGTTGGCCAACATAGCTGGGGGATAATCATGAAAGGTGCTTCTTTCAATGTAGTTAATTTCCTACTGCCCTGGAAGTGGGGTTGGCCAATATGACTGGGGGATGCCCTGTGATCCTGGAAGTGGGGTCAGCTGACATGGCTGGGGGTGCCCTACCCCCCCCCTCTGGAAGTGGGGTTGGCTGACATGACTGGGGGACCCCATCTACCTGCATTATCATGAAAGGTGACTCTTTCAGTGTAGATGATTTCCTACAGTAACTGTATGGAAGTGGGGTTGGCTGACATTGCTGGGGGATGCCCCATCTGCCTGGAAGTGGGGTTGGCCAGTGTGGCTGGGGGGGCCCCACCCCCCTGGAAGTGGTGTCAACTGACAGGGCTTGTGGATGCCCCATGGTCCTGCAAGTGGGGTTGGCTGACCTTGCTGGAGAATGCCCCACCCCCCTGGATGTGGGATCACCCACATGGCTGGCAGATAATTGTGAAGGGTGCCTCTTTCAATGTAGATAATTTCTTAACTGTATTGAACATTGAAATGCACTCCCTTGGGGCAACCTTTAATTACAAATCACCAAAATCACTATGTATTTATGAACCCAATCCAAGAGCTCTCTTGCTCTTTTTCCAATCCCTCTTTACCTTCTGCTCCCCATCCTCCAGGGCTCCTGACTTCTCCTGTGTATTCTTACTTTCCTTCCTCTTCCTTTTGTTCAGAGGTGCCCAGATTGGAGCTTCCTCCTCCTCATCCCCTCCCTCA
Organism: Pisolithus marmoratus; assembly: GCA_024613145.1. Classification (NCBI taxonomy): domain Eukaryota; kingdom Fungi; phylum Basidiomycota; class Agaricomycetes; order Boletales; family Pisolithaceae; genus Pisolithus; species Pisolithus marmoratus. The sequence continues at coordinate 24,770 of JANFAE010000348.1, read as the reverse complement.
CTAGCTGTCCTCTCCTCCAAATGATTATCCACCTCTTTTTGGTTCATGCCTACAGAACCTTGCTCCAATCTTGCAATTACTGACCCCACTGCACACAAAACATCCTCCCCCCTCTGAATGCCAAGGTTAGAGTTCAGCATAAAGTCCAGATGGGAAACTTCTGGATCATCCTCTTCCACCTCCTGGGCCTGGCTGCACTCCCTCAACAACAGACCCAATCCAAGTACAACTGGGCCTCCCTGAAGGTAGGAACCAAACTTTTCCCCTTCTAGTTGACCCAGTGCTTTCAAGAAGGAATCCCCATCCAGGAGAATATCTTCAGGTAGATACTTAGCACCCCAAGTCCACAATGTCCATTCAGGCAAGGCTGGTTCAGTGCTGACATGGGTTTCCTGACAATATATTTATTAGTCAAGGTATCATAGAAAGTCAGTTACTTACTGTTTCTGGTAAGGTAACCACCAGCTCAACAAGCTTCTGGTATCTGGGCATTATTGAAAGTGACTTTAAAAATTCCACCCTGTCCTTGCTGGCATGCCAAGCAGGACTTGATTCATGAGGGGTAATTCAAGAGGAGGAAGCCTTGGGGACAAGCTTATCCTGGACCCCCTCAAGAGTTACCTTCAGGGTCTTACACCTCCCACTGGTTTCTGCCTCAGAGTCTTCTGCCCCTGCCTCAGCTTCACTGTCATCATGAATGTTTACCCAAACTCTTTTTGGACCTGGCTTTCCCATCAAAGAACCTTCCCAGAGGCACATCATCCTTTCTGCATTTGATAAAGGTGACAATCACCTTATCCTTATCCTCCAGGGAATGCCAATGATTCCAAAGCAACCTCATATCAGCTTTGGTCCACTTTGAAGGATCCTTCATCACAAATCCATCTGGAATGGACTCAGAATCCAGATACTCCAAAGGGGACTTGATAAGCAAGCCTGATGGAACCTTGCCTTTGGCTTCTGTGTAAACTTTGTTATGTATTCACATCCAATCAACTGCTGGACACCGACATATCAGTGAAGAACACACCATAGGCTGCCTGGAAGACTGCTCTAGCCAAATTCTGCTGAACCTTCAGCTTCTGCCCAGTCCAAGGTGGTATTTCAGGATTCCCATCATCATCCAGGGTTATCTCTGCATCCTTCTTCTCCTCATTCAACTCTTCTTCCACTGGAAAATGATTTATCTTGCTACAAAGTTTGACAGAGATATTATAAGCTCACCAGGGTCAGTCAAAAGATAATCAGTTAAAGTCTGTTCCCCCTTCAGCACCCAATCCTTGCTTGGCTCAGATGCCTCTGAGAAAGCCTTCTTCCCATCTTGAGGTGGAGTCTCAAAACTAGGTGTCTTTATTAGCATGGGCACTGGTAGGTTTGACAGAACTTACACTGCCATCTTGATCTGACTATCTTGTGCTTCATGAGCTGCAAACATCACTATGTGGGACCCCATGGTTCTATGCACCATGTCAACGAACTCCCTAGCCATACCAGGGAAGTTTTTTCTCTGATAACTGTGTTACTACAAGTCAGTAAATGCCTTGAAACACAAGGAACACCTATGAATCATGAGTCTCCTTAGGTGCACCCAACTTATTCCATTTTTCAGCAGCCCTCCCAGCTTCAGCTTTTTTGGAATCAGTGAGAGACTCCCACCACTGTTGGATAATTTTGGTCCTCTGGCCTATGGTCTTGGGGTCCTTGGTGTCCCTCCTCTCCCTATCATAATTATCCATCTCACCCTTGAAGAGCCTCTGCCCTGAAGTAATGGCTGTAAAGGGTTTTTGTAATCCCCAGCCTTGGTAGGCCTTGCCTTCTCTTCCCTGGCATCCTCACCCTCATCAGTCTCTTCCTTCCTCATGTCTGTGACCTCCAAGATATGCTTGATGATGTTCTCCTCATCATCTTGGTCTTCAGGGTCTAATTCTGGCAAAAATTCCCTTCTGATGGCCTAGATAGACTTAAGATATGTTGAACTTATGCAAAAAAAAATGTCATACCACTCTCAAATTCTTGGGCAATACCACAGATGCAGAGGGTGGATGCTGGAGGATCTTCAACTTCAGCTCAGACAAGATCTCTGTCCTCAGGTCAGAGTTCCCCCTAGCATCTTTGTACTGTCCTACATAGGAGGCCAGGAGATCAGAGTAAGTTTCAGACCAGTTAGCCATTGGAGAATTGGACAAGTAAGAGGGAAATTGCAGTAGACTTTGTTGGAGTTCAGTGGCAAGCTGAAAATTTTTGGCCCTTCCCAGTTTAGGAAGGATGTTGAAAAATTGCAGCTATCCTCCTTTAGGAAAACTACTATTTTGGTATTATTGTTTTGACATATTTGGTTTTCAGTTCCATTTGGATAGTAAGTGGGACACTATGAGCAGTTCCACACCAAATTTATACAGCTGTGTTCTAAATACATTCCATTTGTTTACCTTGGAACATCAACCCTGCCTTCTTGGTGAAGTCACTCCACAGCTCTACCTGCTTTGAAGCATAAGCTTCTTTCCCTGACTCTGTGGATTGCAGAGCCTGAGTCTCCCATATCTCCTTTTCATACTGGAACCACAAGGTTGTCCAGAGCATTTCATGCCTCACCAATGACACTTCTCTCCATCTGTCCCTTCTTGCCCTTGCTTTGAGCCAATTGATATGATAAACTGTTGACATCTTATTCACAAGATATATGGAGGAAATAATTGATATTCACTCACATTCTTCCATCAAGCCCCCACTGTCCACATTTGGCTGATTCTGTTCCCCATCCACCATCCAAAACCAAGCCATTTTACTAACCCCCTGGCCAAACCTGTTTTCCTCTGTCACCCCCTTACTAACTGCAAGATCCTCTGGTTGGATTTCCTGGTACTTTTCTCCTATGTTATCATTGAGGTCCAATCTGAGAATGGCTTTCCTGGCCCTCTGATAACTTCTGACATGCTTGTTTATCCTGACCACTACTTTCTGGATTTCCCTCTTGGTTCTTGTACCCTCCCTAGTGGAATTTGCAGTCCTGAAATTCTTCCTGTACAGCATGGCCTTGCTGCCTAGGTCAGTTCAGAGTCGGTCAAGACAATCATTAGCTTGTCCAATCCTGAGTTCCATCTCCTCTTTCAGAAGGTCATGAAGGCCAAGCTCCATAAGCTTGGCTGCTCCAATGGATGAGGGCATCCATATACTCATGAGCTCAGAGGCCAGCTCCTGGACTTCCTCATCTGGAGCCTCCAAGACCCCATCATCATCTTCCCAGAACTCACCATCCTCCTCCTGGTCTCCTTGCCCACAGAATGCTGGATCATCCTGGGGAATGAAGGCACCATCTATCTCTAAGCATTTTAAAAATACTTGACCAGTGCCATGGAACTTTTCAATCCTAGAAGAAAGTCTCTGCCTCTTCTCAGAGGTTTTGACTTCCTGCCTAGTAGACATGAGACTGGGAAGCTGACAAAGCTTATATCTTAGCTGGTCCCTGCAGGTCTGGTCAGCAGGAAAATCACCTTCAGGTCAACAATGGCCTCACTGTGAGTCCTCAATGCTAATTCCTTCTGCAACCCAAGCCACAGAACCAAGGTTTCCTGAGGAGGACACTGGAAATTTTCCAAGTTTTAGCTGTGCTTCATGAAAGGTTGGGGCTACAAACCATCAGACAGATCCATCATTCCATTTATATAAGACTGACCTTTGTCCCCTCTCAACAAATAAATGTCCAGGGCTTCACCACAGTCTGCCTCTGCCATAAGAGCATCCAACTCCCACTGAGTTACTTTGTTAGGATCTAGAACAGCATTCAACTGTTCATAGGCCTGATTCATGTCCTCCAGATATTTGCTGGAAGTCTTGTATTTTTTCAGCAAGGAGGGGACTGTGATTTGGGGTGTAAATTCACCAACCTCCAAGAAAAAAAAAACTCACCTATTCCCACAAGTTTCTTCCAGTTAGAATCTCTCATATGATCATCATACACCTCTTGCCTGTGGGCCTGAGTCATAGACCTGGCAGTTGGGCAGATCTTATTGAATGGAGCCCACAATGTCTCCAAAATTTCTCCATCCAAGTGGCCTGCACCCTTGACAAAGTTGAGGCTGTACCTTGGAAAGCAGGAGAGCTTGTGTGCAGCCAAATGGAACTTCCCCACAGCAGGAATGATCTCCAGTCCTGGGGGAAGAAGTAGAGAAGAACTAGATTTTACCCGACTCCCAAAGTTAACACTCCACTGGCACCCTACATCATAAATGACCAGGGCTGTTGTGATGTTTTCAGAATGATAACTAAGGGAATTGCAAATGGAGTAGTCTGTGTTCATATACCTGGCCAAACATGAGTGCCAAAGGCATCATCTTCACATGACATGTTTGCTCACCTTTCTCCTTTTTGAAAGTCCACCACTGAATGGGGAACAAAGCAACCATGCTGAGCACATGCTGTGGCACCAATTCCAGTGGATCGAAGGTTGGACTTGTTAATATTGGCAGCATTGATTGCCCTGTGATTGCTGCAAGTGGACCTCTATTGGTATGGTCAGCAATGGAAATCTCAAGACCTTAGGACCCCCCACCTCCTTGTCATCCAAAGACTGTTGAAGATGACTCTGATAGGGAATCTCTGAAACATGTAGCCTTTTCCATCTGACAAAGATACATCCATCTCAGGCTTGTTCATTTTCATATGTTGTGCTGTGAAGTTGCCATTGATGACATATTGCCTTGTCACAGTATCACTGAATGAGGTTAGAAATGGAAATTAAATGGATTACAGCCTCCTACCTGTCATACCAAGCTTTCCAATCAGGAGGTAAATTAATTCCTGGTTGGGGGCAAGCAGGACAGAAGAGGGCAAGTCCCCCTTCTCCTGGATCCAGTTCTGTATCATGACCAAACCCAAACCATTTCCTATGTTTCAGATCCCTCCACAGCTGAGAAACCCTCATCAGCTCCCTGTACCTATCCTAACAGCCCAAGAAAAAAGTATTAACTCAAGTCACCAAATACCATATTGATGGCAAATGGCACTCAACTGGTACCCTGTCAGGAAATGCATTATTGGTGAACCTCTTCAGCTTCTGATAGAAGCTCATAGCTGAAGTCTTGCACTCCAAAGCATCAATAAGAAAGTGATTGAGCAAATCAAAGGTGAAGGCAGTCTTAGGCTTAGATATGCTAGCTGGAAAGAGTTGTGCTCTGAGTAAAGAGAGGTGCCAGTCAATGGGATCTGATCCAGGGCAGCTGCACCAGGAGATCTCATGAGTAAAAATACCCTCAGTGTGCACTATGGTCATTTGGGATCGAGAAGACCTCCTGGAAGAAAGGTTACCATAAGGGCTCAGGAAGTACAGGCAACTGCCCTGTAGTTTGGAGGTTCTTCACCAGATACATAGCCACACTCCTCTGGATTGGGATTCTCCTGGGCTTTGGGACATGGAACCCCCCCATGGCCCACATGCCACAAGAAGCTAAGTTCCATCAAGGAGGTAGCCTGGTAGTGGGTACCATTCCACCTTTGGACCTTGTGAAAGGGCAGGTTCCTGTGAACTTTGACAGCACATGGACCACACCAGGCATGCACACCAGTGCAGGACATGCACCAGATACTCCCTTCTGCCTGACAGCATTGCTCACAAATTCCCCCCTTAGCCAGTTGCTCCCCTTCCAGAATGACATTGAGATACTCTGTTCTCCAAGGCAACCACTTTCTGATAAAGTCATTTTGACTCTGCAAACATGTTTGAATGATTTCCCTTATCAGTTCAGGGTACCTACCTTTGTAAACCTTCTAGTTGGAGGGACATCTTCTACATCATTCCAGTCTGAGTTGGGGAAGTCAAAGAATTTGAGATTCTGGGATGATGTTGTAGTCCTTGGGGTTCTTGGAGTGGAAGGTTGACACTCAGATGGTTGGTACAAGTGCCTAGCATCAACTTCCTTGTATGTGAGCTTTCCTCTCCTGGTCTTGTGATTCAAAATATGGGGAATGCTGAAGATGCATAATTTTTACTTGGAAACTCTGACTGACATCGGCTAAGGGCTCAGCTAGGTACCTACACTAAGATGGTAAAAATTTACCTAGAAGATCCTTCTGTTGGGTGAAAGCTAGCCTAGCCACTCCCAATTTGTTATAGACAGCATCCTTCATGTAGTGAACAAGTGCTATCCTTTCACCTTTTTCCCATTTGGGGACAGAGTGGTGAAGAAGTTTACCAGCAAGGTAAATCATGGTGCCTGGTTGATAACCAAAAATGGAGCTGAGATCCAAAATATGAAATTGGGCATCATGAGTTCCCAGGCTCACTAGCAAATCCAGCAGAGAGGGTGCAGAAACTTTGTCTAGGTGAGGAGGAGTCTCCTGGTTGACTATGACATCTATGCTGACATAGATGGAAGGCCATGGAGTGCCAGACAGGGGTTGGGTGACCACCCAGTTTTCCTTGGCTGCAATGGCATCCTTGCCAGCCCTAGCCAGATCTGGCAGTACAAGTCCTGCAATGCAGTTCCAGAACTCCTCTGCATAGGAAATGTCATGAAGCCATTCTTATACAGCAGGGATTTTGAGATTGGAACTTTCATAGACCTTGTCCTGCAACCTCTGTGAGAGCATTAGCCTTGCAATCCACACCAGACCATGAGGTGAAAAAGTACCACATGACCCTGCTGGAAAGTTGTGGGAGAGTTCATAAGCCTGCCATGACCAAACATGGCATCAGCCAATTCCACCTCATTGCCATCAAGCCCTGGCAGATGCCTATGGCCAAACCTCTTGCTGGACTCATTCTTCCTCTTGGAGTGCTTCACAAAGCTGCCTTTCAAAGGGAGGTGAATCCTATTGAGATGTTCCTACCAGTGAATCAATATAAGATATACATGGGGAAAGAGACTGCTTCACCACTCTTTGAGGAGGAATAATGCCTGGGAGGTACCAAACCATCACTCTACCATGGACATCCAAAACAGTGGCAGGGTCAGAGATGTGCCCCCATTGGGGATGTTGAAAGTACTTGGTCTTGTCTGCAGCATGTGGCATGGGTTCAGCAAACCTATCAATGTCCCATTTGGTTACATCTTCCTTTAGACTTCAGACTTTGCACCTCAACTGTTTGGAGATAGACAGACTCACAGGGGTTCAGGATTGCATGGGCAATGACAAGGGCTGCCAACTTGTTTTCAGCCAAGGAGATAGATGCAGAAGGAAGGTTTTCCTTGGACATATCCCTTTGGAGGTTAGTCAATTGGGACATGACCCTGAGTCTATTATACTATATCAAGCTGGATTCAGCCAATACTAAGGAGTAAACAATTCAAATTACCTAGGCTTCCTAAGGTCAGATTTTTTTAGTATGACAGATGCAGGGAGTTGGCATCCCCCAAGTACAGATGTCAGGATCCCATCCACCAAGGCAGCCAGGGCATCAGAAGAGGTTAAGGAAGAATTCATTGCACACTTGTTAGCTCAGGTACAATGTAGTGGAGAGGGCATAAAATTTTAAGCCAGGAAACTTATAATCACACTAACTTATTCCTTATGGGACATATTGCTTAGGGTTAGGGTTAGGCCCCACAAATTTCAAAAAATGAAGGTAAAAACAAGGCAATTAAGTTCCTGTCAAGACAAAATACAAGGGTTATAGTCTAGGACATATTTGAGTACAAGTTACAAATACCAAAACAAAAAACAAAGTTCCAAGTGGAACTGATTCCTTGACCACTGTCCAGGAGGGGCCCTTCCCCCAGAGCAGAGGCAAGTCATCAAAGAAAAAAGCAACTTCAATTACAACCAAATAACCCCAACTACCAAAAGGCTGAGAGTACTAAGATGGACACAGTTAGCACCTGGGACCAAGAAAACAGATAACTTACATACACAAGCAGGCATGGACCACACTAGTAGGCACAGACAAAGTCCAGACACACACTACCCAGAAATAATAAGCCAGCTTGTACTAGCAAGCATGGACTGAGTGCAACAGACTAATATTTGCTGGCCCACACAAGTAGGCACAGACAAAGTCCAGACACACACTACCCAGAGATAATAAGCCAGCTTGTACTAGCAAGCATGGACTGAATGCAACAGACTAATATTTGCTGGCCCACACTAGTAGGCACAGACAAAGTCCAAACACACTACCCAGAAATAATAAGCCAGCTTGTACTAGCAAGCATGGACTGAGTGCAACAGACTAATATTTGCTGGCCCACACTAGTAGGCACAGACAAAGTCCAGACACACACTACCCAGAAATAATAAGCCAGCCTGTACTAGCAAGCATGGACTGAGTGCAACAGACTAATATTTGCTGGCCCACACTAGTAGGCACAGACAAAGTCCAGACACACACTACCAATAGACAATAAGCCAGCTTGTACTAGCAAGCATGGACTGAGTGTGACAGACCAACATTTGCTGGCCTACACCAGCAAGCACAGACAAAGTCAAGACAATCACTACCCATAAACACCAACATCAATATATTAAGCCAGCCTGCACTAGCAGGCATGGACTAAGGTAATAACTACCCCATACCAACAATGTACTGGCCAGGTACAGGGTGGATGAAGGGTCACCATCCAGGCATGTGCAGCTGCACCCTACACAATGTCAAGATGGCATCTATGGATCAATGGTTAGTTCAACACAACAGTTAATCACCTTGACAACCTGAAGACAACATCAACAGTGTTAGTATGTATTAAGATATGTATCCAAGGTAGCTAGGGGGATGGCTTAACATGCACACTGTGGGGTGATGTGACATGGAGATGGGTGTTAGTACATATCAATGATGGTTGATGGGGTCAGCTTACCTTGAACACTGCTACACAACAGTGTGATGCAACACACAAAAAGGTTTTCATATGGGGTGCAACATGACACACACATGGGAGGGTGTTAGTACAATGTGGTGGGGGTACATGACACATGCAAGGGTGTTAGTACAGTGTGGTGGGGGTACATAACATGCACAAGGGTGTTAGCATGTAGTAAAATGGTTGAGGGGGACAGCTTACTTTGACTGCTGTTGCACAACTGTATGATGCGACAGACATAGGAAGGTGTAAGCATGGTGTGGTGGGGGTACACTACATGTGGAGGGGTGCAATGCGAAACACATGAGAGCTGCTGAATACAGATGGTGTGGTAAGGGTACATGCCATGCACAAGGGTGTTATCATGTATCAAAAACAGTTGAGGGGGGATGGCTTACCTGGACTGCTGTTGCACAACAGTGTGACATGACATGCAGAAATGTGTTAGTACATATGAAAAATGATTGGGGGGCATGGCTTACCTTTGAAGGTGGTACACACAATGGTGGGATGCAATGCAACACACAGTGGCTGCTGACCACAGATGGTGTGGTGGGTGTACATAACATGCAGAGGGGTGCAACATGAAACACACATGAGGACTGCTGACCACAGACATGTTAGCATATAACAAAAATGGTTGGGGGGAAGATGGCTTATGTCTACCACTGTTGCACATAATACAGGGTGTAATGCGACACACAGAAAGGTGTTAGTATGTATGAAAGGTGATTGGGGGGTGCAGCTTACCTTCAAGAGTGATACACACTCGGGGGCTGCTGAACACAGATAGCATGGTGAGGGTACACAACAAATGGGGGGGTGTTGATTATCCCCTCTGCAAGGGGGTGAGTATGTAAATAAAATCGCAACCAGGGAGGGACAGCTGCCCTCCAGGGCAAATGAGGAGAGGTGTGGCATAGCTGTTCGAGTGACCATGGCAACAACAGCAATGGCAACAAAGAAAGATAATAACAACCATAGGAGAAAAGTGACAAACAGAAGGTGTGGGAAACACTGAAGCTGATATATGCCATGAGTTTGGGTATGTTTGGCCTGCATGTGACTGGCTAAAGAAAACAATTGGCTCATGTCTTGTAGCCATTGGCAAGTTTGGTTATATTTGAGGCACATGTGACTGTGCAAAAACAAAATTGGCTCATTCTCATAGTCACATGCTTGTTCAACTGTGGCAACCACCTGTGCATCCTCTTCCCTCACCTTCTTTTTTCTTCCCTCATGACAGTCTGAAAAAAATCTTCTGAGGTAAGCCATACCACCATATTGAACTGCATTTCAGCAACTAACACACTCCTCGCATTGCCTTTCCCCACCCAGTGTGTATTAGACTTTGAGGTAAACAGTCCATTGTGTAACAGTGTTTGAGGTAGCCTTTCCCCCCACAACCATTTTTGATACATGCTAACACCCTTCCACATGTCATGTACACCCACCACACCATCTGTGGTCAGCAGCCACTGTGATACATGATAACACCCTTCCCCATGTCATGTACCCCCAGCACACTGTACTAACACCCTCCTGTGTGTGTCATGTCATACACTGTTGTGTAACAGTGGTCGAGGTAAGCCAGTCCCCCCCAATCATTTTTGGTACATGCTAACACCCTTGCACATGTTATGTACCCCCACCACACTGTACTAATGCCCTTCCACATGTCATGTACCCCTACCACACCATACTAACACCCTGTGTGTGTGTCGCATCATACACTGTTGTGTAACAGCAGTCAAGGTAAGCTGTCCCCCTCAATCATTTTTGATACATGCTAACACCCTTGCACATGTTATGTACCCCCACCACACCATACTAATGCCCTTCCACATGTCATGTACCCCCACCACATCATACTAACACCCTCCCTGTGTGTGTCACATTGCGCCCCATATGAAAACCATTTTGTGTGTTGTGTCACTCTGTGTTGTGTAACAGTGTTCGAGGTAAGCTACCCCCCCTCAACCATTGTTGATATGTACTAACACCCTTCTGCATGTTGTGTCACCCCACAGCATGTGTGGTAGGCCATCCCCCTAGCTACCTTAGATACATACCAACACTGTTGTGCCATGTTATACCTTTGAAGACATACTGATACCTTGCTGCATGTTGCATCACACCCTGAGTTGTGCAACAGTGTTCAAGGTAAGCTGTCCCCTCCTCAACCATCTTTGATACATACTAACACCCTTCTCCATGTCATGTACCCCCTGTAGACACTCATAAAACCATGGCAAGGACCAAACAAACAGCCAAGAAGGTGACTGGGGACAAGGCCCCCAGAGTCAACCTGCAGTCCTTCCTGAAGAAAAAGGGTAAGGCATCTACTGCATCCCAGAGGCCAACCCCCAAGCAGAAAGCCAACACCAACTCTGTAAGTTTCTCATCATATTTCATACACCTAATAACACCTTCCATAGTTTTGTGTCATGTGCAGAGATGGAGGGGAGTTGTGGATCTGCAATGAAAAGTTCTGCAGAAGGGTAGTTTGTGATAAATGTCTAATAGTTCCTGAAAAAGAAAAGGACAAACTAACCCAAGATAATGTTACTTTCAAATGTGTGACCTGCCACTGGAGGGACAACCAAGCTAAACCCCAACCCTACTTTGTAAGTCCACCATCCCCCCACTTCAACTTATGTTCACAACATATTATCAAGGGATTCTACTCTGAAGGATTACCAATCCTCGACCACCCTCCCCTTGTCTTGGGTACCTTCCAGCATGCCACCTCTTCCCAAGTGGCCTCTTTCTCCACAGCACTTGTCCATCTCCACCTGGACAATCTAGAGGTTGGCCATCCTCAGGTGAACATAATGAACTCCTACCTGCAGCCATACTTTCCCCAAGGGGCTACAATTTCTCACAGCTACCCTTCAACTTAGCTACCCTGGGGTCCCTGCATGATTATGAAAAGGCAGCAATGGACCTGGCCCATTCCCTTTCATCATTTTCAAGGGTGGCCCTTTTCCTCACCACCCATAGTGATGAGGAAAGAGGTGATCTCTTTTCTGGGGAGATTGATGGAAAGCCTATATCATGTAAGGTCTTTGAAGTGAGTGCCCAAGCTATTCTATTCATCACTTCTCTGACCATGTCCAGTGTCTTCAAGTCTTGTTCAACCCCCTCACTAAAATTATCAAGGGTGCAGACATAATATTCAATGTCTGTGGCTCTGTGGTTACTGTGCCAGACAGTTTCAATGGTTTAAAAGAAATTGCTCATAAGTATTTCCACTACTTTTACTGTCTATCTCTAACCTTTTTCAGATTCATGCCAAGATCCATGATCTTTTTTGATGCTAAATGTCTGCACCAGGCCACCACTACCTCCTACCTCCTCAGTCTACTTGACATTATTGTCATTCAAGGGTTTGATGTTTCTGATGCAGTCAAGTTTGCCCTCAATGATTGTGCACTCCTTGGTAGGCATTCCAATGTCATCACCATGATATGGAAGTCTAAGGGGGAAGGGGTGGAGAAGGTGGAAAAAGTGGTGGTAGAGAAATTGATATGGACTGATAAGTTTATCAGACCTTGGGGAGATCATTTACCAGTCCAGTGCCCTCAATGTGGCACCATGCAGAAGTGGGAAGGTGGTTCTGCTGGTAAAACTATTACCTATGAGTGCAGGTATGCTCAATGTGGGTTTGAGAAAGGGCCTGACAAGGCATCTCTCCCACCAAAGAAATTTCCTTACTCCATTCCTCCTGATGCCATTACATTAAAACATGGAAAAAAGGGAAATTCTTCCTGGTTACAGATGTCCCTAGAATAAATTACCTGTGCTCTTGTAAATACCATATAACAATGTTGACCAGTATTCAAAATCTTGCATCATTTCTCAAACTCTCCTGGAAAGTAGGTAAAATATCTAATCATCAACAAAAAAATTTTCAGTAAAAGATTATGTCTCTCCATCATGAGTAACTTACTCTCAGGGTGTCACTCCTCCCCCCAGTGAGGTTGGCCAAACCCACTCTCAGGACATGGGCTCCCCCACCAGTGAGGTCAGCCAAACCCACTCTCAGGATGTCACTCCTCCCCCCAGTGAGGTTGGCTGACCCCACTCTCAGGACATGGGCTCCCCCCCAGTGAGGTTGGCTGACCCCACTCTCAGGGTGTCACTCCTCCCCCCAGTGAGGTTGGCTGAACCCACTCTCAGGACATGGGCTCCCCCCCAGTGAGGTTGGCTGACCCCACTCTCAGGATGTCACTCCTCCCCCCAGTGAGGTTGGCCAACCCCACTCTCAGGGTGTCACTCCTCCCTCCAGTGAGGTCAGCTGAACCCACTCTCAGGACATGGGCTCCCCCCCCAGTGAGGTCAGCCAACCCCACTCTCAGGGTGTCACTCCTCCCCCCAGTGAGGTCAGCTGAACCCACTCTCAGGACATGGGCTCCCCCCCAGTGAGGTCAACCAACCCCACTCTCAGGGTGTTACTCCTCCCTCCAGTGAGGTCAGCTGAACCCACTCTCAGGACATGGGCCCCCCCCCAGTGAGGTCAGCTGAACCTACTCCCATGCTTCAGCCTACCTACCTTCAAGGAAGGTCAGCTGACATAGGCTAGTCCCATTTTTAGGTGGAAATGAACATGTTGGGTGTCCCAGTTTCAGGACTATGGTTGACTGAACTATGTGTCCCTTCCTAGTGTTGAAATCTATGAACAACATGCAAATGCTTTGTTGTATGATTCTCCCTTTTCATGGCTATTTCAGTTGACATGTCTTGGTAGTCATGGCTTTCTAAAATACCATGATAAAGGGGTTTCAACCCCAACTGACAAGGTAGTTATAGCATATGTTCTGCTCTCTGTGTGCCCACTGGACAATGTTGATTTAGTCATAGCAGTTTGGAATACTCTGCACCACAGTCCCCAGCAAGCAAAGGCAGTAATCACCAGGAAGGTGCAAACAGAAGGTAGGTCTGCATCATTTTTGACCCTTCATCAACATGAGAATATCCCTCAATAGGCTTGATCATCCTCAATTTCTATCAACCACTGTGGGTGATAGCCCAGGTGGCACGGATGAGCACATTCTGGGGCTAACAGCCCCAGACATTCAGCCCACTGCAGCTGCATTACTCGCAACCATCAATAGTCTCCATACCCCTCTATCTCAACCAATCATCATGGGCAATAGTGTGGGTGGCACAGGTGAACCCAATCCAGACCTCATACCCTTGGACATTCGACCTGCAGCAGATGCACTGCTCTGCCTCTCAGTGACTGACCAAGGAACTAGCTGACTGACTGTCACTTCCTCCACTGGAAAGATAGGATGTCATCGTTCTTGGCTATCAGACCCTATGGATTCGAGTGAGGGGGGTTCAGATTGTGATGTAATGGTTCATCACAAGAAGAGAAAACTCATTTGATACTTTACTGCACTTTGTTTGCTACAATTGTAACAGCTGACTATGTCTACTCATGTACCAGAAGGGAATATGTTAAGCCACAATCAGCAACATTAGACTATGATCACATATGCACATCCTGCAATGCACAGGAATGATATGCATAAAATATTAATGGCCTCATGGTTTAGATTCACTGCAAACAGCCTCAGCAAGGACAATAAAACTGCATGCAGCTATGCATCATATCTTACTTCACTCTCTTTCGCTTCCTGCCACCACACAATGCAAGCCAAGACAAGTGTGGCTCATATACCAGTATGGGGCTGCCAATACTCCTTCCTGCCTGGTTCTGTTATTCAACAGCATTTCTAGGAGTGTCCTTGGATCGATCCCCTTGAGCGAATTTGACTTCTCAGGCATGTTCATGACATGGTATGCTAAGATAATTCCAGAGGGTACATTTGCCTAATGGCACATTGCAGTTACTAGATGAGGTACTCATGGTCCTTGAACAAGAATGTGATGGAAATATCCAAGGCTACAATGCTGCAAAACTCATGCCAGTTGATACCTCACTTGAGCTTAAATTCCATGTGGCAGTCACCACATCTATCACTCTTGTGGCCTTGATATGGATGATCATCCTAGCAGCTCATTCCATATTCGATGGAAATGACCTTCTTGCTAATATGAGCTGGAAGTCAATTTCTATTGCTTTGTCTATGATTTTTATCCTTCTACTTACCATTCTGTGATGGCTTGTCAGACATTGTTACCATGTTGAATGCCAGTATATAGGGTTTCTCCAGATCAGTGTTGAATGTTTAAACAGCACCACAACCTGCAAGAGTGTGGCAGGTGGTTGCAAGCTTGGCAATGAATGGATCTGAGGAAGACCATGTCACCAGTGTGATACCAAGCACATCCACATCCTTCTTGAGGAGGAGATGCCATAGTAGTGATGATGCAAGATGAGGGATAGCAGCATACCTCGCTAGGCTGAGCGAGATATTGGGCAACAAAAGTTTGCCAACAAAATATTGCAGAAGGCAAAGGAGCTTTCTGCAACAGGCAACAGATGTCAGCCAACAAAATAATGCAGAATGAGGGTGTGGCCACTTGCTAGATGTCAGCCAAACAACTAAGATGGATATTTTACCACTTATTTGTCATAGGTTCATGGCCATACATTTCATGGCAAACTGCTGCAAAGTGGGCTTGAGCTTGGCCAGCCATCTGAGGAAGATAGTAAACTTCAGAATATTACCTACCAGTGAGAACTAATTCAACTATGTTTGCTGGCTCACAAAAAAGATCAGGCTAGGGTTTATCTCGGAAAGCCATGGCACCTGCAAAACATCGATGTAAATGCTGGGTATATGGTTGTATCAGTGAATCAGATCCAGACCCTTGGATGCAACTTCCAACCCCTGGCCACCTACTACCTCCATCTATGGCCCACCAGCATTGTTGTGACAATAAAATATGGTGTGCAGCAAAAGAATGTGAACACATGGAACTTGATCTGCTCATAGCTACTGCTGTGCTGGAGACCCATGGTGAGGATGTTGTATCATCCCAGGCACATCAGAGTGAGTTGGGAAACAAAGCTGCTTTTACTCCTAGTATGCCACTGGAAGTCTCCAACAAAGGTGTTTTCATTTATTTCTGGAAATGATAGCAATCTCACATATTGAAAGCAGAATCTACCTTGGCTGCTTCGCTTCAATTATTGCAGCAATATTGTGATATGTTTCACTCTTCAGTCTCGTCCTTTACTCCACCTCACCTCAGATTCATGTTGGACTATCCCACCACTGCGAATACTCCCCCACCCACATCAGCAAGATGGCAAAAAATCTGACAGTCTGAAAAAAACTTATGGTCTGAAAAAATCTGATATCAGACTTTCTCAGAATTTTTCAGAAATTCTCAGACATTTTCAGAAATTCTCAGCTTGCCAGTTTACCAGTCAGTCAGAAATGGACATTTCTGAGATCAGACCAACAGTTTTCCAGGATGGTCAGACATCCAGTTTATTTCAGGTCAACAGTTTGTCAGAGAGTCAGGCATCTAGTTTATTTCAGTATTTCAACCAGTCAGGTGACCAGATGTCAAAACATTCAGTGTATTTCAGACCAGCAGTTTATCAGAGAGTCAGGCATCCAGTTTAATTCAGTATTTCAGCATGTCAGGTAACCAGATATTAAGGTAATCAGTTTATTTCAGGCCAGCAGTTTGTCAGGTGCCAGACATCTAGTTTATCTCAGGCTGGAAGTTTTTCAGATGCCAGACT
This sequence comes from Pisolithus marmoratus, assembly GCA_024613145.1. Classification (NCBI taxonomy): domain Eukaryota; kingdom Fungi; phylum Basidiomycota; class Agaricomycetes; order Boletales; family Pisolithaceae; genus Pisolithus; species Pisolithus marmoratus. The sequence goes on along the minus strand of JANFAE010000348.1, from coordinate 8,306 downwards.
CACCAGTTTATTTCAGTATTTAAACCTTCCAGTTCATCAAATGTCAAGATGTCTAGTTTCATTCAGGCCAACAGTTTCTCAGATAGCCAGATATCCAGTCTACTAGATATCCAAGGCCTTCAGTTTATTTCAGTCATTCCCAGCTGAACAGTCTCTCAGACATTCAGACTTGCAGATTTTTTCAGTGTTATAGCCTAATAATGTGTCAGATATTCAGACTCTTACATTTTATCAGTATCATAGCCAAGCAGTTTCCACAGACAGACAGATCAGCATGATATCAGATTCAAACTTCAAGGTAACTGCACAAATGAGAAATTATTCAGAATTGGGTTCAAAGCACATAGCCCTCCCAGACAGTTTCCTCAACTTAGCCACCAGAACATCCAATGTTGGCTGGGGATGGTATGCCCCCACATACTTCTCAGCACCAAGTAAAATCCTCTTCCACTGCTTTGCTGAAAGACAGTCAACAGGCTCCATCACCTCATTGGTAGCATATCCCCAGAGAGCTTGACTGAACCTTTGCTGTGCCTTTGGAAGGGGAACATATTGGCCCACTGACCATGCCCAAAATGCTCTCTCAACCTGGGAATATATTACCTTTGTTTCAATGGAATGATGATGAATAACTCACTGCAATGGTCGCTAATGTCAAGGCACTTCAGGGGAAATGTGCAGGATTCTCTCTCACACTTGGCTTAATGATGGATGTAGACTCTAAGTAAAAAGTGAAAGTGTCGAGGATGCAGTCATGTTGGAATGTGCCCTTTGGGATCTGTAACATAATCAATATAACAAAGTATGAAGATTTGAAAACTTACTGGACTGTCTGGCCCCTCATCCACTCTTTCCCACATATATGGGAACAGAGAAGGGGCAACAGGCTTCACGTGCCCATGGGCATCAACAATCTCAGTGACTTCCAGTACAGCCCATGCTACATAAGCTGCTTGGGCCTCAGTGGTGTCAACTTCTTCATACTGATCAAAAAACACCTTGACTGCCTTGAGGGCATGAGTTGCAAGTTCACTGTGCCAGTCATATGTACATTGTTGTTGTTTGACCTCTGAAATGATTAGTATGGTCACCAGGTGGAAGGCTAGTGGACATATGAGAGCAAAAATTGGGTCATTGCAAAGTGCAACCATGCACTTAATACTTGGAAAGGTTTCAGCCCAAATTTTTTGAATGTATGCAACATGTAATGGGTTAGCAAGTTTCCATGGACTGTTGAGCAAAGAGTAGTAGAAGATCCAGCATGGAAGAATGATATCGCAAAATGGTGCCATGGTATATGGAAGTCCTGGCAAGTCTTCATTGCAGAACTTATGGGCTTTCTGCCAGGGTTTATGACATGGCTCACTCAACTCACTCTCAAAATTCTCCTCGTCTGCTTCCACAGCACGATGACTGTGGCCTTGCATGTGGCTTGGAACACCAGATGCCCAGTTTTGGGATGGGCCAGGTTTCCACACCTGCTGACCAGGCTGTTCCATGCTTGGGACCTTGCAAGTCAGTGAATGATTGAACACCCTAACAACAGGCTAGAAATAGGTCATCAGTCCATGTTGTTAAGTAGGGTGAAACTTACTTTGAATGAGTTACTGGGCCCCTTCTTGAATGCCCTTGCATTGAGTCCAGATTGTTCCACAGCACAAGAAGTGGTGCAGGTTGGTGCAGGGGCATCACCATTGTTGCCATTGTTGTTGTCGTCATTGTTGTTGTTGTTGTTGTTGTTGTTGTTGTTGTCATCATCATTGTTGGAGGAGGAGGAGCATTCATCCCAATCAGATCCCACATTATCACCTCTATACCCATCATAGTCATGGTCTCCATCCCCACTGCCAACCCGATGCTTGTCTGTACCATGGTAAGCTCCACATTTGCCATCATCAACTCCACACTTACCAACAGTCAGACATCCACGTTCACTCTCCATGTTTGCACAGCCTGATGAAAAAAACCCCAGCTTCTTCAGGCATAGTAGTGGTGATGTGGGCTCACTGTTCAGTGTAAGGTGAGAGGCCAAAGCATGAGGAGAATATGGATTTCGGGAAGTGGGCATACTGCTGGTATACAGGACCTGGGCATGTGCATTGTTGGCATCATCCCCATCATTGAGTCCCCCATACAAAGACTTGTATCCTTCATATTAAATAACAGCACGTTCATTAGTTTTCTTCACTTGATTAGAATAGGCTTACCATCTTGAGGCAGTCCATCTGGATTGCTTGTAGACCTGTCTGTACAGTGCTGAGACCCTGACATCCAAATGTCAGAGTTTGAATGTGGAAAAATGAATTAAAATATCATATAACTCACCAGCTTTTGAGTTAGAAGTCTTCGAGTTAGGCTGAGACTGAGTAGGGACAGCCAAATGCACTTTAGTCGAGTGCCAGTTTGGGACGAGTCTGACTACAGGAAAGGGAGACCTCGGGGAATGTGACATGGGTTCGTGCAGTGAGCTGGAATGTAGTTTGTAGGGCAATCCATAAAGTATGATGGGAATGTGGATGAGATCCATGCAATTGTGCAGTGTACATTGCAATGCAATGGATGTTAGAGCGGTGAGCATTGAATCCATCAGCATGAGACTTAGTTATGATAGGAAAGAAATTCTCACCACTGCAGCACAACACACTTTCCTTTTCTGTTTGGCTGGCACACCATGCTTGGCCTTGTGCATTCCTCATGTCTTCCCTCTTCGTTGTCGACCACCATCCTCATAGTATCTCCCTCGACTTCCTTCCCCGTTGCATCAACATTGGGAGCCTTCGAAAGGAGCATTTGTGAGTAAGTCACTCATCTTGGTAGTTTAACATTCTCATAACTCACCTTTGTAGCATTGGATTTGATTTGAGCAACCATCTGTCATGTTTTGGACACAATTTTGCCTGGATTCTCTTCATCCAAGTTGTCGTCTACCCCTGTAGTGTCATTATCCACCTATTGTAGTGATCAGTAGGTTAAAAAAACATCAGATTATTTCCTACTCACTGTCATAGCTGCTTCAGGATTGGACCCTGGGTGGGCAACTCTCTGCTCCATTGCATTGCTGCCAGTAACTGCTTGACTTCTGGCACCTATGGAAGTCTGTGCATACAGTGAGTTGTTCATTCAAATATTGGACATGACTCAGTGAAAACTGAGGAACTTCAGACCTTAGATGCTTTCTGGACACTGGCAGCTGTGCCATTTCAAGTTGCAGCTGGGATCCCCTCCCCTGTTGCACCCTTCTGCTTCTTTCTTTGCTGACTTTTCCTTTCATCAACAGCCTCTGACTCCTCACCACTTGTTGGTTGTCACTTCGTAGTCTTTCTATTACCACCTTTGCCACTGTCATTCTTCACTATCATTGTCATGTTAGTATAACTGCTAGGTAAGCAAAGTAGGGAGTACCTTCCAGCCCTGATGACACCTTTGTTCTGTACATAGTTGACTGTGCATGAGGCTGCTTATCTTGTGGAGGCCCTGGAGGCTGATGTGTGGAAGCCCTAGCCTGCTGTTGCTGTGTGAGTAGATCTGCTTCGAGTGCTGCTACCTGTCTGGTGATGGTGTCCTGTTCAGGCTTATAAGGCACTGTTTGGACAGTACATAGAATTTGAATTTGGGATTCAAAATTCAAAATGTGAGTCACATGATACACTCACATGAGACCAGTGGCTATGCAGTTGCTCTAGTGGCACACACTGTCAACTACCACCACCATGTTGAGGAGCCACTCTGACTCTGATTGTTCTCTCTGATCTGGAGGCCCTGTGGCTGATGTACCTACAGCAAAATCAGTTTGGAAACCTAAGGCGCAATGGATGGATGAAGAGGAACTTGAGCTTGTACATTACTTGCAGGAACAAGGGGCAGGCACTGGCAATGGCTACAACTTTTCCATGAAGTTCTTCAATGGCACCTCTCAACATTTGAAACAGAAATTCCCAGTACAGCATGGTGGTGAGAAGACTGCTAATTCTTGCCAAACTAAGTGGTGTAGCATAAGTTCCTTATCTATGCAACACACTGATCACTGATGAAATACTACAGCTGAGGGATAACTTCTACATAGTTCATAATCTCAAGCATGCATCTGGGTTCACCTGGAGTGATGTCAATGGAGTTGGGAAGGATGATTCAAATAAGGAATGGGCAGATTATATGGTGGTAAGTCCAGCAGTTACCCTCTAAGATAATGTGTCTTATTCTAGCTACTATGTAGAAGCACAAAGGTGCAAAATGTTTCAGGAGCCAGGGCTTCCCTCTTTTCGACATGCTTGTGGATATGCTCCCATCCCAACCCAAAGGGACCCACATCTTCCACCCTGGTGGCAAATGCACCAAGACTTTGGCAGTGTCCAGATCAACTGTCCCATCAGTAGCATCCAGATTGACCATCCCATCAGTAGCATCCAGATCGACTGTTCCACCACCTATCCCAGCCACAGGTGCACCCTCCCCCACAGCTCCAAGTTTTTCAATACCAACACCATCTGTGGCACCACTCTCTGTCCCCACCACATCTGGATCCCCTGTGGGTCCCTCAACACCATCATCTATGCCATCCTCTTTCCTCTGGTCAAAAAGAGACTCTACCTCTTCATTGGCTTTGATGAGTGTCAGTCAGAACAAGCATAAGGCTTCTGCATTGTCCAACACTGAGTCAGTCAAACCAACAGCATCCGAGTTATCCTGCAAGCATGTCCAAACTCCCTTGCTCACAGTCACAGCACAACTGGAGGGTGCCAGGGCTATCAAACACCTCTCTAACACTGTCAACAGGATCGCTCAAGCATTTGCTATGACAGGAATCACAATCACCACCACTGATATCCATCAAGATGCCATCACCATACTCAAAACATATGAAAATGACTATTCTGCAGATGAGCTTCTGTACCTTGCTGAACAGCTGACACAAAGCTGAAGTGCAGCAACACTTTTCACTGGCATGGGGGAGGTGGTTCAAAAGTGTTGGCTGGAGACATGTCTTGCAGAATGAGCCACACATAGATCAGCATAAATTTTACCTGCCTGTCATATACTTTTCTCTTTCTTTTGTCAATACTACATGCAAAGTGTCTCTGCCATTGAAATGCACTGCTAAGTACTGTGTCTATCAAGCTGGTAATGGAATCCCACAATGTGCACACTCTGCCAAATAATCCACCCACATATCCACTGCAATCCTGTCATGGTGCTGGTTTGCACACACTGTCTCATCCCCCAGCTGCATGACTGCTTCTTCAAAATCAGTTCCAGCAAGCAAAGAGTCATCCCTTTCCTCAAACTGCATCCACTCCCAGTTGAAGTCAGGGTCATTGTATTGATTGGGCTCGAAGTGGTTGAGGAAATTGTGCAATGTGCACAATGCTGAGGGGATACGAGCTTGAACATTGATGCTATACTCTGGGGGGGAATTGAGGATGCGCCATTGGTGCTTTAGTACTCCGAAGATACATTCAATAATGTTGTGCAGTGAGGCATGTCGAAGATCATATAGTTTGCATTCGTTTCTGGGTCTGCTTGCATTAGTTATGCCTGAAGAGAGTCCTAGCGATGCACCCAGCTCTCCCTTGGCACCATTCCCTCAGGTGATAATGCACACCATGGTATGGTACAAGAAGCACATTGCACAATGCAAACCCAGCATCTGCAACAAGGTATTTACCTGCAGGCATTGCTAGACCATTTGTGACCGCATCTTTCCACAGAGCACTGTCAGTGACAGACCCATCCCAGCTGCACAGTGAGTACATGAAGTCAAATCTGAAGTTGCAAATGAATAGGCAGTTTTGTGACAGGTAACCTTTCTGGTTACACATGAACACATGATCATCTTCAGAAGCAAACACATGGATGTGCAAGCTGTCAACTGCACTGATGCACTTATCAAAATATCTGAATTTATTGTCTTGTGTGATCTTGTGCAATATGGGCATTTCAGATGTGGGGAACTGGATCTGCAAGTTGTAAAACTTGGGTGATGAAAAAAAGTATAGCATGCATTTGAAATAGCTGCTGACTACAATGTGACCAGCATTTGGAACATTTAAAAGTTAGTACTCACTTTGTAACAGTGTCTGGCGATCATTGGAACCATTCTGCAGTAAGACAAGAAGATAAACTGGTCACAGATGTATATAGAAAGATTCTGAGTTGCTCTTCTAGTGATACTCCATTCCATGAGTCCACAATGTCATTCTCATGGAGAATATGTAAGAGTGTGGAAAAGGTGTCAATGGAAAGACTGAAATTGATCTTCATGTGGTCTGGATGACCCTCCAAGAGCTCCAATACCCAAGTGTGACCAGTAAGGATCGATGTGTGATGGGGGATACATGGGGGGACCAAGAAAACTTCATGAGCAAGCTGAGCAACTTGTGCCAAAATGAGCATTAAGATTAGTAGTAGTTGTCAACAGCATATGACATAGTTTATGATGGCCTGGTATGCTGGCCCTTGAGCTGCCAGATCTTGGTCGATGTTGACATCCATGAGTGCTGCAGTAATTGATGAGGAGTGATATGACCCACATCACATGCCATCATGTGAGTATATCATGTGACTCACATTTTGAATTTTGAATCCTAAATTCAAATTCTATGTACTGTCCAAACAGCACCTTAGACTTTGCTTTCTGCTTTGCCTGTAACCTAGAACCTGGTGGTTCAGTAGCCTCAGGAGCTACTACTGGTAAGTCTAGTAGTCCAGGATGCTTCGTTTTATTTTGTGGTCAAGCAGTTGGTGGCATGAGCTAATGTGCATGTAGTATGTTGGAGGGAGGGAGAATACTTCTTGGCTGTTGAAATTTCAAGTGACTATTTTACCACAGGTGTGTATCACAAGTCCACAACTCTAGTAGTAGGATTGTTATAGGTGCTAGCTTGGCACTGGTGCCATGACAATTCTTTATTCTCATGTCTGGTAGTGGTGCTGTTCAAACCACTTATCAGTTTTTATTTGCTGTAGTACCCCACCTCCTGAACCAACAAAACTAGAACCATCCCAAGTGCCATACAGGCTAGTAGTACATGATGGCCACTCCAAGGGCTACAATTCCTTTGAAGTACCAACCTCGAAGATACTACTGCACTGACACAGTCAACTCAGACTGTCAGAAGGGGTTCATCTCTGCAGCAGGTTTGAATCATCACTACAATGATGTGCATAAGCACCATAATACTAGGCCATCTCATCCTCAACAACATCCATGGAAACCAACTGGCCAGCATGATGGCAGTGGAGATGATAACATTGAGCCTCAGGGGGCATATTATGTCAAGCATCCAGTGTTTGATGGTGGGATCTACTCTTCAATTCTTCCAGATTATTTCAACTGACTATTAGCCAGGCACACCAGTTGATTTAAATGGTGATGACCTTCCAGGGGGTGCTTCACCTCCTAAACCTAATACTCCCAGTAAAAGGGCATGGCACCCCTTTGAAAGTAGAGCTCACTTTGAGCTTGCTGATTTCATTTTCCATCAGAATGAAATGCCAGGTGCCCAGATTGATGAACTGATGCACATTTGGGCCAGCATGCCAGGTCAAGCTGGTACTCCTCCATATGCCAATCATGAGCATTTATATAGCACAATTGATGCCATTTCAGAGGGAGATGCCCCATGGACTTCTTTCTCCATGGAATCAGTTGAGGCTGGTGGTTCAGGTGGACCAAGTTGGAAGCATAGTGGTACATATGAGGTGGTTTTCCATGATCCACAAATCCTACTCAATCATCAACTATCCAATCCTGGCTTCAAGAATCATATTGATTACTCCCCATGACTAGTATTTGGGGAAAAGGGTCAACATGTCTGGTCTGATTTGATGACTGGGAATTGGGCCTGGAATCAATGTGTAAGCAAATCACACATCCTTTTTACACTGAGTTGAAACTAGCTTGGATTGATGCCTGCAGAATGAACTTTCAAAGGACCCTGACAATCATGGGGCAATGTTTGTCCCTATTGTTTTGGGTAGTGACAAAACCACAGTCTCAGTTGCAACTGGCAACAATGAGTATTATCCACTTTATATTTCTGCAGGCAATGTGCACAATGGAATGAGACATGCACATGGTGAAGCTGTGAGCTTACTAGGGTTTCTATCAATACCCAAAAGTAAGTTATTCAAATTACACCATCCATTATATTTGGACTAAGAAGCTAATTACAGCAGACAAAGAGTTTGAGGCTGATCCAGAGTTTTGCACTTTCCAGAGGCACCTTTTCCATACATCTTTGGAAGCCATTTTCCATGCCATGTGTCCAGAAATGACAAAGCCCCAATCCATAAAATGTGCTGATGGT